>LGRX02003514.1:0-13283 GCA_001247695.2 Cymbomonas tetramitiformis
GCATAACACTAGCACACAAAGATACACATATATCCTACCACAGGCATAGCACACGCACACGCAAACGCACACAAAGATACTCACATATCCTAGCAAAGGCATAACACACGCACACAGAAATACACACCTATCCTAGCAGAGGCATAACACTAGCACAGAGATACACACCTATCCTATCACAGACATAACAATGGTATAGAGATACACATATATCCTACCACAGGCATAGCACACGCACAAAGAGGTACACGCATATCCTAGCACAGGCATAACAGTGGTATAGAGATCACATATATCCTATCACAGGCATAGCGCACGCACAGAGAGGTACACGCATATCCTAGCATATGCATAACACAACAGGCACACACATATACACACATATACACACATATTCCAGCACATATCTTAGCACACGCACACAAATACACACATATCCTAGCATAGGCATCAGAGGCCTACAGATACACACATATCCTAGCATAGGCAAAAAAGGTTGCTAGGATATGTGAGTATCTTTGTGTGCGTGTGCTATGCTTGTGGTAGGATATATGTGTATCTTTGTGTGCTAGTGTTATGCCTGTGTTAGGATATGTGTGTACCTCTTGGCGTGTGCTATGGTTGTGCCATGATATGTGTGTATTTGTGTTCGTACATAATTATGCTTCCTGTGCTGGGATACATGTGTATATCTGTGTATGCGTGTTGTGCTATGCCTGTGCTAGGATATGTGTGTATCTCTGTGCGCGTGCTATGCGTATGCCAAGATATCCCTACATTCTGGGAAAACCAGAAGACGCGTCTTCTGAACGTCTTCTGAACGTCTTCTGAACGTCTTCTGAACGTCTTCTGAACGTCTTCTGAGACGTCTTCTGAACGTCTTCTGAACGTCTTCTGAGACGTCTTCTGGGTCCAGAAGACATCCAGAAGACGTCCAGAAGACGTCTTCGGCGGCGCGACTTCTAATGTCTACCATCTTCTGGTTTCCAGAAGACGGTCAGAAGATCTTCCGGGAAGACGTCCAGAAGTTATCTTCTAGACGTCTTCTGTATATCTTCTGGATCCCGGAAGACGTCTTCTTGATATCTTTTAGGCGTCTTCCGTACATCTTCCCGGAAGATCTTCTGGATGTCTTCTGAAACTCAGAAGATGGTAGACATTAGAAGACGCGTAGAAGACGTCTTCTAGATGTCTTCTGGATATTTTCTGGAACCCAGAAGACGTCTAGAAGACATCTTCCGGAATTCAGAAGATGTACAGAAGTCATGCAGAAGACGTTCAGAAGATATCTTCGGGACGTCTTCCCGGAAGATCTTCTGGACGTCTTCTGAAACTCAGAAGATGGTAGACAGTAGAAGACGCGCCGAAGACGTCTTCTGGACGTCTTCTGGATTCCAGAAGACGTCTTCTGGAATGCGGAAGATGTACAGAAGACGTCCAGAAGATGTCTTCTGGATGTCTTCTGCATTTCTACCAAAAATCGCTATACGTATGCGTTCAGGTTACACGCATGCAGTTCGTTGGCAGGATGATACAAATGGAACAAAGAACGTTGCAGCACTCGGGGTTTTTTACAAAGCTATTTATTTACATATTTACAGTTTCAATCATCAGAACCGTCTTCACTACTAGCACTAGAAAGGATTTCCTTCCTCTTCGGAGACCCCACTTCGGAGCTGGTGGTTTCGTATGCCCGATGCAAGTTCTCCTTGAAGATGGGGCGGAGGTGGCTGATGGGAACCACCAGGCCCCACTTTGACTTGTCCCCGAAGGGGTACGTCTTCGAGAGGTGATATTGGTCCAGTGACGCGTCCAAAAACTCGTCCGTCCGTCCAAAAACTCGTCCGTCCAAGATTCCGTCCAACTGGACGGACCAATTTTTGGACGGACGGACGGACCAAACATTCTTAACATTCTAAGATTTTCCAAAATAGGGCTCCCATACTTAAGCCCATACTTAAGGAGTGTAACGCGTCGGTCCGCGTCGACGCCTGCAATTTCACATTCTTAAGAAAATCTAAATTTTTTCATCATACTCAAGGAATATACCCCGACTGCCCCCTCCCCCCCTAACCAGGGACTCAGGGGGTATCACCCAGTCGCATGCGAGTTTCAAACGTGCGTCAAAGAGACGAACCCAACGACAGAGCTTGACAATCGTATACGATTGTCACACGTGAGTCTGGGTGTCGGACCTAGTGCTCCTGCTTGACAATCGTATACGATTGTCACACGTGAGTCTGGGTGTCGAACCTAGTGCTCCTGCTTGACAATCGTATACGATTGTCACACGTGTGTCCGGGTGTCATAATATAAATATTTACACTAAACCCATGTCTATATAGAGTGTTCTTTTCATAAAAAAATTCATTTCTCATGGTACATTCTCATGGTCACATTCTCATAGGAATCCAATGCCGACTTCCCTGCGATACGGTAACCATCGATGCTTTGGATGTCCCGCATGCGGTGCCAATCTCTCTTCTATCAGTTACTACAGGCCTTGTTTCCAACCCTTACCGATACCCCGATGCTTCTTCACATGCGCAGCACAGAAGATGTGCAAACTGTCGAGCTCGGTACCGTGTTCCCTCGCTGACCGGGAGCTGTCGTACTTGTGATCGGTGGTGTCAGCTCAACCCCCGGATCTACGAGTGACGTGAAGACCGGTTGTGTGAATGTCGAAACAGCCACCCACGAATCTTCCCAAGCATCAGCTTCTCCGCCTCGCCCTGAAATAAAGCAAGAACATGTTGTTTGTGACTTAACCGAATCGCCCCCACCTCCAAAAGACTCGTATGAATCTACGAAATCCTCCAGCGCGGGAATAGAACCAAAGCTCAAGCACAAGGTCAAATCGGAATATGCAGCCTACAACGGACCAGCTATTCCGATTGATTTTTCGCAGCACGTTGATTTGTCCCAAGACGTAGCGCCAGTTCAGCCTGAAGAGCTTGTCGACGAACTACCAGTGCCTCTTCTTCCGGGGGTAGTTTACAAGCCACGTGCCGGAGTTTTGTCTCCTTGGAGAGATTTCTTAAAATACGATCCGCAGACCTGGCTGCGCTCGTCCGACAAAAAACGTATCAGAGGCCGACTCAGTAGAACTACGCGATGTGGTGGGGCTTTAACCTGTAAGAACGTTGCATGTATCGTATATCGTCAAACGGGTGACCAGAACCATTCCGACTTCACCGGTACCTTTAAAAACCGCAATCTGGCTTGCGCCCATTGCAACGCCGAGCCGCTTCATTCTGGCAGTTGTCCGTTTTTGGTAACCACCGAACTTGACTCCGATGGGAATATCCTCGTCCTGTATACCGGCGCCGATGCGCACAACCATGTGGTATTGTCCACCGACAACCCCAGCGTGAATGAGATGAAAACGGCTAAGGCTAGGGCTGCGGAGGTTCTAAATACCGGTGGAGTGCGAAACGTTTGCGACGTGAAAAGGACTTTACTCTCGGAAACCGTCTTTCCAAAAGATTATTCTTTTGACCCTAGCCAGCTACCAGACATCGCGAGGAAAATGAAAGTGATTGATAAGGCAGTGGACCAGAATCTCGTGCGAGGTCGTCGACAGGATGAGGGCATGAAAGCCGTTTCCCAATGGGCTGCTCAGCACGGTAAGGGGCTACTGCAATCTTACGCGGACGAGGGGAACATCGACAGTTTTGCTCACACGTTCGTTATGTCCAGTGTCGGAGTGGATGGAGGTGTCGATCTCGTGCGTCGCATGCACCCGAAAAGTAGCGCCGACTACCTCCGCTCAGCGTACGTCCACTTGGATTTCGTACATCGCAAGGTTTCTGGGGATTGGGTGACGATGGGGGCGCACGTGTTCTCCATAGAGGCCAACGCCCTGCTCACTATTGCCACCATGAACGTACCCAAAGACTGTACCGAAACACAGGTACTGTTTTGGACATTGGTGAAGAAGACGGTAGCAGCCGAACATCCGCGTGAGGAAGTATTATTCTATGGCTTCATGGGAGATGCAGCAGGTAAGTTAAAGATCATAATTTTCAATGGGAGAGTTTGTAAGTTACACGGTTCTGACAATCGTATACGATTGTCGGAACCGTTGACAATCGTATACGATTGTCAGCAGCTGACAATCGTGTACGATTGTCAGCACCGTGTAACCTACGCATGAAATACAGGGCAAGTCAATAATCATAGTTTTCTATGTGGGATTTTGCACATTATAACGTTCTGACAATCGTATACGATTGTCAGCAACGTGTAAACCTACGCATGATATATTTGGTTTTCAAGAACTGATTAATATTTGGGGCACAGGTGCTAACTGGGCAGCAATCAAGAAAGTTTGGCCAGACCAAGATGACCGTAACAATCTGGAGTGCACGTTCCATTGGGGGCAGAACTTACATAAGATCGAATCTCTTATTCCATCAGATCTCCATGCCGGGCACAAAGACCTGTTACAGCGATGGATTTACTCTACTCCCGAGGCCAAGGTGTCCTGAAACAGCCATCTTCGCCTGGTATGCTGAGAAATGTGGCAGGTCTAATCAGCCAAAATTGAATGCGTACTTCGTTTTCCAAATACGGCACGCGCAGCACATTCTGTCGCAATTCAAGGATCAAACCGAAGACATGACCGCCGAAATCCAACGACCGCTTGTATGCCTTGCGGAAAGCATGCACGCGAAGTGGAGATCGTGGGGGGCATACTACTCCACCTTGTTGGAGTCGGTGGAATTCGATAGCCTTATGCAGATTCGACAAATTTGCCTGGCGATGAACCGGCAGAACTCAACAAAGCACTTGTTGTGCGTGCAAGGTCGTATTCGTTCATTGGAGGATAAGTGGGTTAAAGTCGTCCTTACTCAGGCAGAGTTTGCAGATGGTCGCGAATTAATGCAAACAGTTCGTGCTGGCGCGACAGGATGGCTTCCACAGAGGGGCATCCCTGCAACGGACACCCACCGTCCAGATAAGGTAAACCATGCGGGGGTTTCGCGCAAACGCCCTGCGGAACTTCCCTCGGAAGGCGTCGCCTCCAAGAAGACGCGCACTGCCTCGGCGGTGCCACCTGCCTCTGCGGCAAGACCTACCTCGGCGGCAAGACCTACCTCGGCGGCACCACCTACCTCGGCGGCAAGACCTACCTCGGCGGCAAGACCTACCTCGGCGGCACCACCTACCTCGGCGGCAAGACCTGCCTCGGCGGCACGTCCGGAGCGTGCTTCCGTTCGCGTTTACCCGGAAGCTGGTGGGGACTTCCAACCTTCCCTGCTTCACGTCACGCGGGCAGGCACTAACGGTAAATGCTATGGACGGAAGTCTAATGGTTCTCGTCACGACATCCCAATCGCGAAAGGGCAGCTGACTATTGGGTACACCGGAAGCTTGACCTATTATTTTCCAGCAAAAAACTTAACTCTTCAAAAGGGTCAAGTTCGCGAAGTGAGGACCACTCCCCCGATCCGGAGGATTATATTCTGCTCGTGGAAATGTGTTCAAAACCCATGGTATTGTTGTCACGTTTCGATGCCTGGACTGCCCGAGGGGGGGGCGAACCGTGTACCCAAACTTCTTGTTGCACCGGACACAAAGATCCTGGAAAGTGAGGAGACTCGTCTCTGTTCTCTTGGTGTTTGCGTTGCCCATGAGGATGTGACCCCAGAAGAGGCTCGAGGACATCTGGTGAGATCGGAGAATTCGGAGATGGACGTGGAGGAGAGACTTCGCAACGGGGTTAAGGTGAAAGCGAGTGGCAAGGGTTTCCTGACGAAGAAGATAGCGAATTTCTATACCGCGCTCCACAGCATGGTTAAGACCGATAACCTTGCACTGACTCAAATCCGGAAATGTTTTACTGGTGGTGCAACCGTGTATAACTTCCGAGTTTGTCACCCTGATTCCGATCGCCGTGAATACCTCTTGGAGTTTGGACGAGAATACCGTTGTTCGTGTCCGTGTTTTCGAGAAATGGCGAGGACCCGACCTGCTCCCTGCAAGCATTTCCTTTGGCTGTACTCCGAGATATTCGAAATTCCGATCATTACGAGTGTGGGATACCTTCACGAGCCATCTCTGCTATCCTCAGAAGTTCGCAAAATACTGTCGTATTATCCTGGAATTCCGGACAACTTTGATCTCTAGTTGCTTAGCTAGAATACAAACGTAAATCTGTTATGGCATGTTAAATATTTTACAGTGTATGCATTTTCATATACGTTATTCAAAACATTTTGTATACCATTGCATGTATTAGCACCCTCATCCACATTCGAATATGATTAACCGTACGGTTCCAGCTTGACAATCGTATACGATTGTCACACGTGAGAGAGAGCCGAACTTAGCGCCAAGATCGTGTATCCTATTGCATGTCGTATAACCCTGCCTTGATATTCGCGAAGAGTTTGTCACTACTCGTGCACATCTGAATATGATTAACCGTACGGTCGAAGCTTGACAATCGTATACGATTGTCAGACGTGAGAGAGACTTAGTGCCGAGATCTTGTATCCTATTGCATGTCGTATAACCCTGCCTGGATATTCGCGAAGAGTTTGTCACTACTCGTGCACATCTGAATATGATTAACCGTACGGTTCCAGCTTGACAATCGTATACGATTGTCACACGTGAGAGAGAGCCGAACTTAGCGCCGAGATCGTGTATCCTATTGCATGTCGTATAACCCTGCCTGGATATTCGCGAAGAGTTTGTCACTACTCGTGCACATCTGAATATGATTATTCGTACGGTTCCAGCTTGACAATCGTATACGATGGTCACACGTGAGTATTGTATTAGATATATTTATAGATTTCTTTATCTATATATACTAGGAAAATATTAAAATAATTCATAATTTTAGACATGTCTACTGGGAGATTATCAAGAGTCAGAAAGCCCACTGCTAAGGCAATGGCTGTGTCTGCCGGGCGTGAGGGAGGTGCGTATCTGCATCCTTATAAATGCATGTCGGGGTGTCATTTGTTTCATTATTGCATGGCTCGTACAAAACAAACCGCTCGAAAGAAATTCGGAGGCACAATTAGAGATTTACAGCGTATGGCCTCCGGAGGTGCACAGGCCTCTCTGAGCGGATCGATGGCATCCGGGGCAAGTGGTTCAAATGAGTTACCCGCCGCTGGTGTTGCTCCAGGTACCGCAGAAGATGCCACTCCAGTCGCAAGTGGAGATGCCACTCCAGTCGCAAGTGATCCTCCAGCTACAGCTAAATCGCCAAAGCTGACTATTAAAGTTGGTGTGCCGAAACCAGCTCAGCAACCAGCTCAGCAACCAGCTCAGCAAGTCGTTGCGCTATTGCACGAGTATACCGCTACAAATAAACAGAAGGAGAAGAAAGACCTCGAGGCAAGAATTTTGGCCCTTGTGGAAGATGATGGGGATATAGTTGATACAGCTGTTGCATTCCTGAAGAAAGAGAACGAAAATAAAACTGCTGGCACTCTTAAAAGAATGCTAGATAAGAGAAAAGTTGGTGCAGTTGCTGTTGGGGAGGAGGCAGCGCCAGAGGCAGCGTCAGCTCCTGCACCCCAGGCTTCGGGGAGTGCACCACCGCCAAAGCGTGCTCGTGACACGAAGGGTAAGGCAGCGATATCTGGGACCACTGGTTACGACAATAGGCAAGACCACGTATTCCCAGGACCGCTGAATATCCAGAAAGTGATCCATCAATGGACTCAACGTCCCGAGCCTAATTCTCGAGAAGACAAAAGGCTTCCATTAGTTGCCCCTCTTGGCTTGCTGATACATCCTGCTGATGTTGATGGGGACGCAAACCAACTTTCGTTTACCCGCGCGACTTCACAAGAGGGAATAGAGAAGCAGAAGAAGGTCATCATGGAGCGATGGGAGGTGGACAAATCACATGTCATCGCGTGGTGGACTGGACACTATTACACGGGCGCAGAGTATAGGCAAATGCTCATGTCCAAGTTTTATCCCGGTGAGTCCCGGCCATTGCTTGTCATCATTAGCATTATGCAAGGGTTTGGGACTTTCCTACAAAGCTTGACAATCGTATACGATTGTCAGACTTGAGTTCATTTCGTTTGCTTACAGCAGCGGATGCGGCGGCTCCTGAGGAAGTAAGCAACTTCGAGAAAATGGTGAGCAATCTGGAAAAAGACTATCTCAGCCTATTCGATAATGATCCTGACGACTACAAGAGGTGGGTGAAGAACAAGTTCATGCGAATGCAGCTTGTCGTGGTGGATGGCCAGCATCGCTATGACGCCTGGCTTGACCTTGTCCTGGACGCAAGGAAACGTAAAGCATTCTGGAACGGTACCGGGACCAATAATAGGTCCTCTCTGGAGGGGTTGGCCACAACGATTATAATTCTGAAGAAAGAAACACCTCTTTGTGTTTTGGTAAGCAATCCTTGTATGATATCGTTTGTTTCATTATCAATAAAATACGGTGTGTACATGAATGAAATTTTTACACGTTTCGGTTTGAACAGAGCCTTATCGGGACACTGACGAACACCGACCAAACAGAAAGTCTTGTTGACTCTCACGAACACGATAAATGGATTTTGCTGTTGAATATTGCCGACGCCTCGGAAGAACAACTGGCGCAATTTACACAATTTCCGGTAAGGCAAGCTAGTGCCAAGAGTAACGCTTGGTATCGGAACAATCTGTGCGATACGACCGCGGCGGCCTACTCGAACGAGATTTCCAGGATTCAGGATCATTCGGCAAAAGTTGCCCTCCTCCAATCGCGCGAGCGGGATGCGCAAAAGGTATGAAACTTCCGCGCTCTCTCATGTGTCCTCACCCACGCGTGACAATCGTATACGATTGTCAAGCTTTGGCGCTAGCTTCGCCCCTGACCCACGCGTGACAATCGTATACGATTGTCAAGCTTTGGCGCTAGCTTCGCCCCTGACTCACGTTTGACAATCGTATACGATTGTCAAGCTTTGGCGCTAGCTTCGCCCCTGACTCACGTTTGACAATCGTATACGATTGCCAAGCTTTGGCGCTAGCTTCGCCCGTGACTCACGTTTGACAATCGTATACGATTGTCAAGCTTTGGCGCTAGCTTCAGTTCTCACCCACGTTTGACAATCGTATACGATTGTCAAGCTTTGGCGCTAGCTTCAGTTCTCACCCACGTTTGACAATCGTATACGATTGTCAACCTTTGGCGCTAGCTTCAGTTCTCACCCACGCGTGACAATCGTTTCGGCCCCCTTACATGTGTCCAACGTGTCTTGCTTGCAGATTTTGCGGTTACTGGATCCAAAACTGGGAGAGGAATGGCGGAAGGAAGCTCTGGAGTTGAAGAACTATCCGAAAGAACTGCAGCCTGTTCTTACCCTAGAGGCTATAAGCACCTCGCTATCAGCCTTAGGGTTTGATGTACGATATTTTTCTTTGTTCTTAAAGTGGCGAAGGAAGGAGTATACGTGGCCGATGTGGACAAACGGAAGGAGTTCTACCAGAAATATGGGATCAGTTGCAAGGGCAAGTTTTTGACTGGCACAGAGTTCAGCACGTATTGTCATCGTCTTGGTTTCATCAAGGATGCCATCGAATCTGCCAAGGCCAAGTTTGCCTCGCTGTTGGGTTGGACTGAATACCCAGATTGGTATGAACACGGACAGGGTATCTTGGACGTCTATGATGATGAGGAGGATACGCAGGATACTATACTCAAACTAAACGCTGACAACCCTTGGGGACCCTATGACTTTGATGGGGAACCGTACCGTGATTCGCAGCATATGACGTACGTGCAAAATCATCACCAGACACTTGGGCAACACGGAGCGCCTGATTTGGAAACCAAGCTTCTGATGTGGATGTTAATCAAATCTTCCAACAAATTCTACACTGCACGCTTCGATGAGGTCATGAAGAGCATGTTGAAAGCAAAACGATGGAAGCGCGTTGATTCCAAGGAAGGAAGGGCTATGGACCGGAGTGTGAATAAGCCATCGCAGGATAGCATGCATACTTACAAGACTCTTGTGGATTGCGCTGGTGAGTTAGTCCTCACAAGTATTTTTTAGTAAGTTGCAGGATTTCAAGTCCTAATGAGAGTTATGTTTGCTATGCAGCCACGCGTATGATCTTGTGCTACATTCACTCCTTGCCGGAAGACTACATCGAGGTTCGAAATGCCGGTCGCTTTGGGGCTACGTTCACGAGTCCGAAGCTTTATGGCCCTGCCTACACGGAGGCCCCCGTGAAGGATCCCATATGGTTTCTGGAGACGTTGGGCATCATCCATACGAAAAGGGGGTTTGAGGAAATCTGCCTGAATTTGCTATGGGCGATTCAAGCAGCAGCTGGGTCTCAGATTAATATGGCCCCTGCAGTACTGGCAGCGTCGCGGATGATGGAAGCCAAAGAAATGCCAGATATCATTCACGAGATCGCCGCGTTCAGTGCGAAGGTGACCCCGTTGATACACTTGTGATGATCAAGCCATGGGGATGTAAGGGCAGTTGGTATATCCACTGAGAAGTGTGACAATCGTATACGATTGTCAAGCTCTGGCGTTACCTTGACTTAGAGTCTGCTCTGTCTCTGAGTTCGAAGACTGATTCTGATGCGTATTACAGGCTGTTTGGGAATGGCTGGAACTCCGTGTGAAAGCGTCACGCCGGGAGGGCGGGATGCCGGATGCTCTGAACCAAACGGAGATTTTCGATCCTGATTGGGACCCGAAGAGCGCCGTGATTGAATTCATGGACCTGAAATCGAACACAAGGAGCTACATGCTGCCGAGGGAGTCCAGCATGCGGTGGACTTCAACAAGTGCCATCGCGCGTTGCTGGACAAGCTTCTGAGGGGTTTGCTGGAGTTCGGAATAAAGGTTAGAGCTGTTCAAATATTTACATTGCAATGTATTAAGTAGTTGCTGCGTATGTATTTCAAAGCAGACTGATACCTATTCAACAGACTTCTACTCATACATGGGTGGTATTTGCATGTCGACTATGGATTATGGTGGCATTGTGATTCTATTCTTACCGGACTCGACTACCCGCAGTAACGTGACCTTTAATGGAAAAACCTGCGCGATATCCAGGCAGCAAGCAAACATCGATGCCTTCTGCGCTTCGACCACCGGCTGGCCGCTGAAATGGACATGCCACCAAACGGTTCAATACTGGAATCGAGGCGGAGGACGCATAGGTAAAAATGCGGCTGGTCCGGTCAGCGTTTTGCAACCGTATGTGTTGCTGCACTTGGTGGAAGATCCCTCAAAGAGTAATAAACTACCGAAGTGGGCCCCGCTGCGAAGCACGGTCGGAAAGTTTGCGAACGCGTTCACGAACATCATGGTAAGAATCCTGGTATGCATTCATATCTTGTCATGAATGCAACTCCGCTAAACAAAATTGTCAAGCAGGTGCAATAGCTCAGACACCCAGAGTCGCGTGTGACAATCGTATACGATTGTCAAGCAGGTGCACTAGCTCGGACACCCAGACTCACGTGTGACAATCGTATACGATTGTCAAGCAGGTGCACTAGGTCCGACACTCATACTCGCGTGTGACAATCGTATACGATTGTCAAGCAGGTGCACTAGGTCCGACACTCAGACTCGCGTGTGACAATCGTATACGATTGTCAAGCAGGTGCACTAGCTCGGACACCCAGACTCACGTGTGACAATCGTATACGATTGTCAAGCAGGTGCACTAGGTCCGACACTCAGACTCGCGTGTGACAATCGTATACGATTGTCGAGCAGGTGCACTAAGTCCGACACTCAGACTCGCGTGTGTTGTTTGTTTATGAACAGGAGGTACCGCTGCCACCTAAGGAGTACCTGAAGAAAGAAGATTGACAAAATATTCGCAGCGTTCAGAAGCCAATCCGTCTTTACCGTGAGCTGATGCGCTTGTACAGCAACATGGATGCTTGTGTCATGGAATTTCCTTGCGGAACGGCTCCAGCCTCCATGGCGGGGTATATAGAGCAAAGGCATGTCCTTTCGATCGACATGGATGCAGAGGTGGTGGACATGGCCAGAGCACGGTATTCCGAGGTGCTCGCGGGTGACAAAGCGCTGATAGAACAACAAAAGGCCAATATCGGTGATGACCAAATGGAATTGGATGATGTCGCGGAAGCTTTAGGCATTGATGCTATTCCGGCTACTCCGGTTACGGAGGATGTGCCGCCAGAAGTTTGTATCGAGATTACAGGCGCTCTCGCGGCATCGTTGCTAGCGCAACAGTAAATCTTCATGAATGCTAGTACATTTGACACTGGCGGGCTCCGACCCTAGAACCGAGGACACGCACGAAACATACATTTCAGGGTAGCACAAAATATCCAAATAATTGTAACAATACTATATGCGTGCATAAAAAAAATGTTGCACATCCCCGATCATAAATCGTTAGCTATGATCCATCCCCCGAGCCCATCCGTTGTACTGTGGAGCTCATCTTGTTGAAATGTTTTTCTTGTATATGTCATGCATTGGCATACTTTGGCAAATAGACTCTCTTCACGGGGAACCGGGTTGAAATAGGAGCGACCAGAGCGCAAATATTTATCAACAATGCGTATCACGCGTGCAGCAAGCCGGCATGTCATGTGCACATCGGGGTAACGATTCAAAATTCTATCGGTTGCCGGCGCGTTCGATAAGCTGTCGATGGCCCACACCCCAGCGTTTGACAGGTCATCGTAACGGAGCAACACACTGATATTTACCAACGGAACATTGGGCACATGGAGCATGGAAACGAATGGGGAGCAAGTATCATCGCCACATCGAATCTGCCATTCCAAGATGGGAAGTGAGGACGCTTCTGATCTTTCAGTCGAATTGAATCGCACATGTAGAACATGTTCGTGGGGGGACTCGGGCAGTGGGGTTAAAAGGATGGTGTCCAGCGCGAACATTTTGAGGTGGTCCGCGATTAATTTCGGAGACATGCACATTCCGCTAGGTGCCACCATTTCAGGATACTTTTGATGAAAAATGCTTTGTAGGCGTAGGAGGGAGACATGGGCTCGGTGAATTAAGAGACGAAGGTTGGCGTCCTCCATAAAAAAATGTAGGCGGTAAGAAGAGAGCGGGTGATAGCGTTGCCGCAAGGGACTAGCCCAACACTTAGCGCGGGTTGCGCACGCCCGATTATTGTATCATTGAACTGTACGCAGACACATCTTATTCGGCAGAGATTCCCGAGATACATACATAACGATTCATTGGAATGATCAGGTCCGTAAGGAATGGCCTGAAAGATTTTTAACAAGACGTTGTTCGGAAGATGCATTATGTGTCAA
>LGRX02003517.1:0-39730 GCA_001247695.2 Cymbomonas tetramitiformis
CAATAAGAAATAGTAGCGATAAGAAACCAGCCAGCTTGGGGGGGGGGTCACAACTTGACGAAATTTGTTGGCTAGCTTTAATTTCTTAAGAAATTGGCCAAAATAAGAAATCGAGGGGCTGGCTGGCTTGAATCATAGTGAAAGCTAGTTTGGTGTAGTTAAGAAATTTTGGCTGGATTATTTGGTGGGTTTACTCGATTTAACAAGGATTTTGATGGTTATACACAATTTATCTCAATAAAAATATCATACAGACTATTGAATTTTTTTCGAACGGAGGTGCAAACGCTGGCTTGTCGGCGAAAAGTGAGTTATCCAAACTAAAACTCCAGTACTAAAATTTTACTACTGTGGCCGTCGCTGAGTGCCAATTTCATGATAGCTGGTTGCCTCCTCCTTAAGTAATAAGAATAAGAAATTGGCTGGCTGAGCTACGAAATCGGGATTTCTTATTCTTAGCAATTTCATAGGTCGCTGGCGCTGGCGGGGGGGGTCACAACTTGACGAAATTCGCTGGCTGACCCCAAATTTAGGACTTTCTTATTGGTGAGTGATTACTGTATTTTGTTGTGTATAATTATGCAATCATCTCAAATATTCTGCTGTTATTCATCTCTAGAACGGGGGAATGGCGCGGCCGTGCAAACGGACAAACCTAGTACCTAGGCTCTGGAATGAAGTTATAAAACCCTTCTGCGGTAACCGGGAAAATCTCGGGCCAAAGTTTGGTGTACATAATTCCATTGCTCAGAGATGAATATACTAAAGATATGATATGATGTTGTTTAGCAGGGCCGTGTTATATTTATATCATTCATGATTTACGTTTCTTAATTTGTGTTTTCTGTGCATGGTGACATGCAGGGTTATGAGTTCTTGTTCCGAAGAGGGCGCGGATTCAGTTGAAGGGCCTCCTCAGGCCTATTCCTTTGCCCGGACGCTTTGTGATAATGACTTTTACAGGGTTCCAGTCCTTGCGGATATGTATTCGAAGGAAACAAGCAATGCATATGGTCTGGGATGGTGGAGCATGAGCATCATCCCAAAAGCTTACAAGTACCCACTCCTCAAGACTCCAAGGCAGGCAGACAGTCTTGTCGGCGAGTCGATGCTTGTGATTCATGGCATGATGACGATGGCAGCGGGCGAGGCATTCGAACCTTTTGCACTCGTGGTCGCTGATAAACAGGCTCTGGGATGCTGTCCGTTCGTGGACTTCGTTCATACTATGCCGAAGAGAAACGTACCCAAACAGCAGCCCCTGCAAGGGAGAACTGGGAAAATTGGTCAGTATTTTCTCTCATTCTTCCCTTCGTTTTCCTTCTCCTTCTAATTCAGGCCTTATTTATCTTCTGCTTATCTTTTCTAATTCAGCCTTTCGAATTCATTCGTTCTTTTCAGTACCTCAGCACCTCTTAGCGGGAATCATCATCGACAAAGTATTGTCATTTGGTCGCCCTGAAATCCCTGAACCTGACGCTGACACCGAGATGACCGTTGTTGCACAATGGTTCAAGACGTATATCGATCTCGCCAAGGACAAGGACATAGCAGAGCATCCTCGCTTCTTAGGCATTATGCTCGCAATGGATAAATTCATTTGCCCTGGCGCGCAACCCATAAGAAAGAGACCCATCGGTACAGTGCCCAAAATGTACACTGCTGCCTCTGACTGCTTTTCTGAATCGCCTTTCATCACGACCCGGGATTTCCGCCGTGAAGATATCTTCAGAGCTATCGATGCAAAGTACATGCTTATCACGCAAGACAACGAGCGACTCGACAATCTTCAGAAGAATCTTGGTGAAGCAGACTACTTGAAAAACGAATATTTCCCAAAGATGCTCAAGTGCTTCACCGAACTTGTGGATACATTGCATACTATTCACACCGAGCAGTACGAGGATTATTCTCGACTCCACTCAAAGAAATACACCCCCAAAAACAATAATCTCCAGATCGTTGAACCGACTTTGCACATCTCGACATAGGATAATCATGGACTTCGCAGACACGCCTTCGTCGCAAAATAATAGTAGATATGTACTTGTAGGTCCTTCGATCCGAGCGGACTAGTACCGGGTATCTGATAGGCTAATAATTCGGCAGGTCCAAGACTTTCCAAGATCATAAGCTCTATTTCTTGCCTAAACTACTCATTTGCCCCCTTTTCCCGTCAGCGACGCACCTGCTTCTACTTCTACCATAGTCATGCCATCCAAGCGGCAGTCTGTTTTCACATACATCGACCAGTTTGCCAAAAATCACGGGGAGTCTTACCCATGCAGCAGTACAGTTCTTCTTCCGCCGGGTATGACTATCCAAACGTTGTGGCAGAACTACAATACACAATGCGTCGACGGCGAAGGCATGGAATGCTCACTCAGCCTTTTTTGTCGTGTGTTCAGAGAGGAGCTTAGCTCTTGGGTCAAGTTCCGTCGGATGAATTGATGCTATATAGCGACAACATATAGCTTTGTCATTGAGCAAATTGACTTATCGTTGGAACACCGTTAAATATAATTGTATTCGAACATATTTTGAATGAAATTGTTATCGACGTTTCACATTTCCAATGTTGTGACATGCTATGTTTGTGACATGCGGGCCTTCGATCCGACCCACCTGAAAGAGGTCATTTGATTGGCCAACTGAAATCACGACGGCCACACTACTGAGATATTTAAGCACCTACCTTGTCCTCACAACTCACTTTTCAGCTTGGCACTTTTCTTTCTTCACCTGCCACCTCATCCAACCATGCCATCCAAGCGAGAATGTATTGTTGCCTATGTTCTTGGCATGTATGCAACATGCCCTACTGCCCCCAGAATGAGAATGAGGAATTTTGACTATCTTCCTCATGGTATGACTGTTCGAATGTTGTGGAGGAACTACAATGAATGTTATATGTGCAGGAATGCGGAAGGCAACAAATGCACGTTGGGGTATTTTCGATGTGTGTTTCGAAACGACCTTGCCTTTCGGTTCAAGTTCCGACAGGTTCAGCCGTAACGTTACCGTCAACGCAACCACGGCGGCTACGAGTCAGAATGTTATCTTGATTCCACTTTGATTTCGAGTAAGACTTAGGATTGCAACCTCCCGAGGGATAGATTTTCGACTACTTTTCGATAAGAATAGTATACTTAAACATATGTTAACAATGTGGTAGAAGTGTATAATGTTCATTCGTCAATGGCTTGTGTTTCTTGCCGATATGCTGATGTGCCTGTGTATGGGGTTTTCTGCCTCGGTTGTGTTTTTGTCTTTGATTAAAAAATCGGCGACTAAGTGATCCCGCATGTGCGAGATATACGAATTTGATTGGACCAAAAGTACACTACTCTTGCACGACCCGCGGTCCACTCACGACCAGGTACAAAAGCTCTTGCCCGACCCTTGAAGATTCATTTCCCCTTGTTTCTTCTAACATACGCACCTTCAACCATACCTTCAAACATCTGCTGCTTACCTTGAAAGCATCGCCATCTGCAGGTATTATAGTGTGGCGCTTGCGATTACATAACACGCTACCTCCAATATGAATGCACCTCATTTCCCTGCAGACTTACCTGTTCAGCTTGAACGACTGCACATAGAATCCGAAAAATGTCGTGTGTGCCAATCCTGGAATTTGTTTCTAATTCGCGAGGAGCTGTTCGTCGATCCTGCGCTGCATCCTAGATATGACATGACTAGACATGACCCCGCTTACGCGAAGTGGAGGTTTATCCGCAAAACGCGGGAAACATGGTATTTTCAACTGTTGGATGAGCATGTATACTCCGACGAGCAAGGCGTCGCTGACATGGGAACCCCAGTGACAATGCCGGTTCCCACGGACTATATTCCCGAGTTGATCTCCGGTGCCTCTCCCGAGAATGATGATGATGGAAAGTGGTGCAACTGCCGTTAGGAAACATATACGCTTGTGTACAGTCTTTATTTTATATTTGCAAGTTCACATTAGATACTTACACTGATGTATTATTCTGCTAGCTACACCAACACTTACCCTTATTTATGTGCTCCTAGACATCCTCGACAATTATTTGGTGTATATAGATTAAATTTGTATGATGATATAGATTTGTGTATCATATGCTAGTACCCATCTCAGTTGCAACTTGTTTTCTGGGAATTTAAGCATCCGAATATGCACATCCATAAACGTGTACCGTGCATGCTGACCTAAATTGCACATGGATGTGCCCACATTTGCATACGGGAATCGGCGACTAAGTGATCCCGCATGTGCGAGATATACGAATCTGATTGGACAAAAAGTACACTACTCTTGCACGACCTGCGGCCTTCACGACCAGGTACAAAAGCTCTTGCCCGACCCTTGAAGATTCATTTCCCCTTGTTTCTTCTGACATACGCACCTTCATACATAAAACCCTAAATAATGCATCTTCCGAACAACGTCTTGTTAAAAATCTTTCAGGACATTCCTTACAAAATCGATCATTCCAATGAACCGTTATGTATGTATCTCGGGAATCTCTGCCGAATAAGATGTGTCTGCGTACAGTTCAATGATACAATAATCAAGCGTGCGCAACCCGCGCTAAGTGTTGGGCTAGTCCCTTGCGGCAACGCTATCACCCGCTCTCTTCTTACCGCCTACATTTTTTTTATGGAGGACGCCAACCTTCGTCTTTTAATTCACCGAGCCAATGTCTCCCTGCTACGCCTACAGAGCATTTATCATCAAAAGTATCCTGAAATGGTGGCACCTCGCGGAATGTGCATGTCTCCGAAATTAATCGCGGACCACCTCAAAATGTTCGCGCTGGACACCATCCTTTTAACCCCACTGCCCGAGTCCCCCCACGAACATGTTCTACATGTGCGATTCAATTCGACTGAAAGATCAGAATCGTCCTCACTTCCCATCTTGGAATGGCAGATTCGATGTGGCGATGATACTTGCTCCCCATTCGTTTCCATGCTCCATGTGCCCAATGTTCCGTTGGTAAATATCAGTGTGTTGCTCCGTTACGATGACCTGTCAAACGCTGGGGTGTGGGCCATCGACAGCTTATCAAACGCGCCGGCAACCGATGGAATTTTGAATCGTTTCCCCGATGTCTACAAGACATGCCGGCTTGCTGCACGCGTGATACTCATTGTTGATAAATATTTGCGCTCTGGTCGCTCCTATTTCAACCCGGTTCCCCGTGAAGAAAGTCTATTTGCCAAAGTAAGCCAATGCATGACCTTTACGAGAAGAACACTTCAACAAGATGAACTCGACAGTACAACGGATGGGCTCGGGGGATGGATCATAGCTAACGATTTATGATCGGGGACACCCCAAGGAGAAACATGGTATCAGCAATATAGTAGCCTTAGCACTGTGAAATGATCGAAATCTCTTGCCTAGAAGACATCATAGACAAATATTTGGTGTATTTTGAATAAATTTGTATGATGATATAGATTTGTGTATCATATTCTAGTACCCATCTCAGTTGCAACTTATTTTACGGGAATTGAAGCACCTATATACGCACATTCATAAACGTGTACCGTGCATGCTGGCCTAAATTGCACATGGATGTACCCATATTTGCATACTTGTACATGATATGCACGCATATGAACAAAAATGCAACAAAAAAATCTACCGGGACTCGCCGAGTACGAAAGCATCATGCACAAATAAATAATTCGAGTAATATTTTGTAATAAAAATTGCGGGACGACTTACGTGTCGCTTACGTGTCGCTTACGTGGCACATTTCAGATGACGTGGCAATAACTTTTAGACGACGAAAATTGTGTCAAAATGAAGGTTTTTAGACGACGATCGAGATTCATTTATTCCCAATAGTCTGTTCTAATGGCACCTGGACAACCTCTCAGCCAACGCCAAGCCCGATGGTACATGGATCTAGTGGAAGTAGGGGTACCCGAGATGGAGTACATCCCTGGAGCGCTACTCTGGGTTCCAGACGCTCTGTCCAGGCGACCCGACTACAAGGAAATCTCCGCGCGAGAAGGACTGGTAGAAGCTGGCTTTGTGCACCCAGTTACTGAGAAACCGCAGCGACCCCCCTCGGCCGCGGACACTGTCAGCAAGTTCAGACCTGCAGCTGGTAAAGAGTCTCGCCAAGGACGCGCTCCACTGGGAGTGGTAGATCCCAACAAGTTGAAGGAGCGTAAGTCCAACAACGCCAAGAACAAAGATCCTGACTCAGTCCTCGCGTACAGTGGGGCTCTCACCTGGCGATGGACTCCCCCCAACTCTGGCTGGACGCACTACATACATTGCAGCTGGCTGAAACCGGGTACGAGGAAGCAACTCTGGCAGTTCAGACGCGCTCTGGCAAATTGACAGCTTCCTCGCCTTCTTCTCCCAGGAAGACCCCTGCTGATAACTCCGCGACGTCGAAGTGCAACGAGGCCTCAACCAGACTCCTGGAGCCCAGCGACCGACAGGACTGGAAGTTCCGTGCGGACATGTTCGATTTCTTGAGTCAAGAATATGGACTTTTCGAGGTGGACGCCTGTTGCGACTTGGGAGGAAAGAATCGTCAGGTTAATCGCTACTGGACGGACTGCTTGAAGGAAAACTGGCGAGGGTTGAAAGTCTGGTGCAATCCTCCCTTCTCCTCCAACCATTTGACCATTGAGGCCGTACTGAGGAGATATGTGGAAGAATGGCGTCTGGACCCTGAGAATACTTCAGCTCTCTTTGTCCTTCCTGATTTTCAGTCTCGCATGCCCCAGTGGCGGCAGTTGTTCAGATCTGCGGGAATGAGAGTGGAGTACATTATACCCACCCATGACGCTCAAGGAGAACCAGTGCAGATGTTCGCTGCTCCGGATGGGGCCCTTCTGGATCTTCCTTGGCCTCTGCTAGTGGTGTACGCCCCGCCAGCTCGACAGCGTGTCAAGCGGGAAAGGAGGACGAGTTCACCTCCTCCTATCGTGCGTACTGGAGAGGCGGCCAGCGTCTGAGACCTGCATCAGCAGATATCAGGAGGCCAGTTTCTCAAAGCTCTGCAAGCGGAATATGGGCGACCTGGTCCACTACAGACTTTGAGGAAGGAAATCCAAGAAGCTCCGCATCAACGCACTCGTGATTTCTGCGTGGTGGGAGATGTTTTGTGGAGGGTGAGCGCTGGACGATATCAGTTGGTACTGGGAGAAGATTCACCGCTTCGCGAGGTAGTGCTGCAAGAAGCGCATGCATCTGTTTCAGCTGGACACGCGGGCAGGGACAAAACTCTGGAACGGGTACTGCGACGCTTTTGGTGGAAAGGGGCGGCGGAAGATGTGGGACGCTGGGTTTCATCTTGCGCTATCTGTCAAGCGGTGCGACCGCGAAATTCCTACCCGGATGGATTGCTGAACCCCCACACTATTCCTACGCGACTATGGCAAGTGGTCAGCGTGGACTTTGTCACCGGACTCCCAGTCACGGCGCGGAATCACGATGTTTTTGCTACTTTCACTTGTAAGCTCAGCAAAATGGTTCACATTATCCCCTTGAACTTCCAGGACAGCTCCGCTGAGGTTACCGTGTCCTCTTTATTGATTTTCAAAATTAAATAAGTATTTGGATTTTTCTACGTCTTAAGGAATAGTTAAGAAAATAAATTAATGTTTCGCATTTAAAAGCAATGAAACAAGGAATAGTTACAAAAATATTTAAATATCCGACGCTCGCGACTTTATAAAACAATAAAGTGGGTAAATATATAAAGATATGTCCGACTCAATGATAAACATAAAATAAGCGATAATTAAATCTGGGTTCAACAATACGGGTACGGCATGATACGGCAGATCTCCCATACGTGTATCCATACGTATGAGATGGACACCATTTTCATTTGAGATGGAGACCAGGCGGTCCCGAAAGCTACTAGCTACTATAACCATGATAATAGTGCTAGGTAGCTGGGAGACCTTCTATGTATTTTGCAGACACACGGATATTGTCGGCCAAAATTATTGTAGGAGTCTACACTTGACTTCTTCTCTTCTTTACGGTTTCGGACTTATACTATTCTACACTTATTAAACGACCGCACGAGGTATGCTTACGATTGGTCAACTACAAGACTTCGGTTTCGTAAATCTTAATAGTTATGCTTATGCTTTCAAGTGTATGCTTTCAATACACAATATACAGCGGATACGGCTCTTACTTTTTATGTTACAATTCTCAGTTCAGTTCATCTCCCCGAAACTGGTTACACTTAGAGTTCTTATGCATTCAGGAACTCTCTCCATAACTCAACTGTACTGAGTACTCCGTACAACAGGCTAGGCACCTCACATCAACATCATTCTGATCGGTCCTACTGTACTCCGTACTGAGTACTCTTGCGTTTTGTACTTAGCCGTTTTCTTGCTCTTGTGCTTGCCTCCTAGCACAACTCCCCCCCCTTAGGGAAGGTCACGTCCACGCTGACCACGTCGGACCAGTAAAGTTTTTATACAGATCTTCTACTGTTGCTCAGGATGATTATACAGGTCTCAGCCGCCTGTTGTCCGGGATGACATTACACTTCCCAAGACACACCGCAATAAGGAGATCAACCTCTTAAGCACAAGGGTCGGCCTCTCACCGGTCTGCCATCTGCACTACCAGGCTCCCCCAAGGCTCGAGATCTCACATCCATTACCACGCTCAAGGTTTCAAACCTTCCAACACGGTACACTTACAGGTGATGACAATAGGTTTGCCAATTACCTGACAGTTCTCGGGATGCCGGCCCGGAGGAAAGGTTTTAAACCCCTACCGCCTCCTCGGATGCGCAGAGCTTTTATCCAGATCTCCAACTGCCGCCTGGCTATGCCGAGGCTAGAGCCACTGCTCTGGTGGATGGATTATACAGGTTCTCACCTGTCGCCTGGCTATGCCGAGGCTAGAGCCACTGCTCTGGTGGATGGATTATACAGGTTCTCACCTGTCGCCTGGCTATGCCGAGGCTAGAGCCACTGCTCTGGTGGATGGATTATACAGGTTCTCACCTGTCGCCTGGCTATGCCGAGGCTAGAGCCACTGCTCTGGTGGATGGATTATACAGGTTCTCACCTGTCGCCTGGCTATGCCGAGGCTAGAGCCACTGCTCTGGTGGATGGATTATACAGGTTCTCACCTGTCGCCTGGCTATGCCGAGGCTAGAGCCACTGCTCTGGTGGATGGATTATACAGGTTCTCACCTGTCGCCTGGCGCGCTCGCGGTTGCTGCCATCTGCCACTCGCGGCGCGCTCTCTCCCCCCCAAAAGAAAAGCGGTCCGCTCCCGGACGCTTCACTCTCGGTGGCCCTAAGGGGAGGGCGCGGGTGAGCACCTCGGTGTGCTCACCTTGTGGCGACACGCATGCAAGGGTGGGCCTCCTTGCAGGCGCGTGGCGATGCGTCCCGTCGAGACGGGTGCACTCGCCCGGAGCTTGGGGCTCGCCGGCCTCATCAGCACCCGAGTGTGGGTGCCGCGCTCCGCGCTCGGCGGCGGGGCATGCGTGCGCGGTGTGCTGCTCCCAGGCACGCGCATCAACCTCTGCAAGGAGGCCCGATGCGCCTGGACGCGGTGCACACGCTGCGCGCTACTCCCGGGCACCATGCGTCTGGTGCGCTTGGCGGGGCAGCGGCGCGTCACGCAACCCGAGACAGCACAGCGAGAGCTGCTGCCTCATGGCGGTGCGCCTGGCGCGCTCGCGGTGGCTGCCATCTGCCACTCGCGGCGCGCTCTCTCCCCCCCAAAAGAAAAGCGGTCCGCTCCCGGACGCTTCACTCTCGGTGGCCCTAAGGGAGGGCGCGGGTGAGCACCTCGGTGTGCTCACCTCGTGGCGACACGCATGCAAGGGTGGGCCTCCTTGCAGGCGCGTGGCGATGCGTCCCGTCGAGACGGGTGCACTCGCCCGGAGCTTGGGGCTCGCCGGCCTCATCAGCACCCCGAGTGTGGGTGCCGCGCTCCGCGCTCAGCGGCGGGGCATGCGTGCGCGGTGTGCTGCTCCCAGGCACGCGCATCAACCTCTGCAAGGAGGCCCGATGCGCCTGGACGCGGATGCACGCAGCGCGCTACTCCGGGCACCATGCGTCTGGTGTGCCTGGCGGGGCGACGGCGCGTCCGCAGCCAGACTGACCGCGGCGAGAGATTTCTTGCCTCATGGCGGTGCGCCTGGCGCGCTCGCGGTGGCTGCCATCTGCCACTCGCGACGCGCTCTCTCCCCCCCAAAAGAAAAGCGGTCCGCTCCCGGACGCTTCACTCTCAGTGGCCCTAAGGGGAGGGCGCGGGCGAGCACCTCGGTGTGCTCACCTCGTGGCGACACGCATGCAAGGGTGGGCCTCCTTGCGGGCGCGTGGCGATGCGTCCCGTCGAGACGGGTGCACTCGCCCGGAGCTTGGGGCTCGCCGGCCTCATCAGCACCCCGAGTGTGGGTGCCGCGCTCCGTGCTCGGCGGCGGGGCATGCGTGCGCGGTGTGCTGCTCCCAGGCACGCGCATCAACCTCTGCAAAGAGGCCCGATGCGCCTGGACGCGGTGCACACGCTGCGCGCTACTCCCAGGCACCATGCGTCTGGTGTGCCTGGCGGGGCAGCGGCGCGTCACGCAGCCCGAGACAGCACAGCGAGAGCTGCTGCCTCATGGCGGTGCGCCTGGCGCGCTCGCGGTGGCTGCCATATCCGCCACTCGCGGCGCGCTCTCTCCTCCCCAAAAGAAAAGCGGTCCGCTCCCGGACGCTTCACTCTCGGTGGCCCTAAGGGGAGGGCGCGGGTGAGCACCTCGGTGTGCTCACCTCGTGGCGACACGCCTACAAGGGTGGGCCTCCTTGCAGGGTCGCTCCGCGTACGCCTACTGTTCCTACCCTAAGTCCTAAACCTCCTAATACTTCCCTAGTACGCCTCGAGGGCCCCCTCGTAGAGGTGGACTCTCCAGATGGCGTTTGCTTCCCCAAGTGCGTAAGGATGTGAGCATGGAGCAACTGATAGTTGTCTGCTCACACCCTTAGCTAGGCTCGTGAGCGCTATGCTCTCAGCCTTTGGCTCGGCAACGCCACTGGGGTCCGGTGCGACACCCACCGAGCTCCTCGTGCCACGGGCCCCTCGCCTCCTACGTGAGGCTATCCGCCTTCTATCGCGGGCCCCTCGTCTCCCGCGGCGACCTGCTCGCCTCCTCCGACGGCATGCTCGCCTCGTGGGGGTCGCGCCTATCGCACTCCGAGCATCGCTTCTCCCTCTCGCATCCTGCGACACGGCCTGGACGCCGAGAGCCTGCGAGCCTGTCGGGTCCAATGCCTCGGCCGATGGCCCGACCACGCCTCGCCTATCATGGGTCCCTCGCCTCCCGCGGCGACCTGCTCGCCTCCCCCGACGGCGTGCTCGCCTCGTGGGGGTCGCGCCTATCGCACTCTGAGCATCGCTCCTCCCTCTCGCATCCTGCGACACGGCCTGGACGCCGAGAGCCTGCGAGCCTGTCGAGTCCAGTGCCTCGGCTGATGGCCCGCCCACGCCTCGCCTATCATGGGTCCCTCGCCTCCCGCGGCGACCTGCTCGCCTCCCCCGACGGCATGCTCGCCTCGTGGGGGTCGCGCCTATCGCACTCCGAGCATCGCTCCTCCTCTCGCATCCTGCGACGCGGCCTGGACGCCGAGAGCCTGCGAGCCTGTCGAGTCCAACGCCTCGGCCGATGGCCCGACCACGCCTCGCCTATCATGGGTCCCTCGCCTCCCGCGGCGACCTGCTCGCCTCCCCCGACGGCATGCTCGCCTCGCTCGTGGGGGTCGCGCTTGCCGCAACCCGGGTATCATGCCACCTCCTCGCATCCGGCGAAGCGGCCTCAACGCCGAGAGCCTGCAAGCCTGTCGAGTCCAACGCCTCGGCCGATGGCTCGACCACGCCTCGCCTACCACGGGCTCCTCGCCTCCCGCGGCGACCTGCTCGCCTCCCTCTACGGCTCGCTCGCCTCGTGGGTGCTGCGCCTGCCGCATCAGGGACACCGCAGCACTTCCCCGCATCGGGCGACGCGGCCGCAACGTCGAGAGCCTGCAAGCCTAACAGGTCCGTGTGGCTAGGGGGCAGCCGTGCGCCCTCTCGGAGAAACGCCTCCGCCTCGCAGCTAGGTAGCGGCAATGACACCTCCTCGGGCAGCACCTCGGCAGAGCCACTAGAGGACTTCCGTGCACACTCCATGGGCTGCACCTCGACTGTGCGCTCCGATGATGACTGCGTGCGCCCCTCACGCGGTGACTCGACTCTGCTGGCAGGTGGCCGCTGCGCGCACTCGTCGGGCCCCACCGCCAATGTGCTGCCAGGGGCCAGCTGTGCGCACTCTCGGAGCGACGCCTCCGCCTCCTCGTCGGGTGGCGGCAGTGTGTGCTCTTGGGGCAACACTCCTGCTCTACTACCGTCAGGTGGCCACTGTGTGCGCTCCCCGGGCAGCACCTCCACCGACGACTGCGGATATGGGCCTAGTGGTGGCGCCGTGAGCGGCCTCCAAGGCTCCGCATCAACGGACGGCTGGGTGCGTGTCGCGCCAGCGCGCGCGTCTGTGTCGTGGCTTTGGTCGCGCGCCTCGCTCGGGGCACCGCCAGCGCTCTGGCTGTGGTCTAGCGCCTCGCTCTGGTCACTGCCAGCGCTCCTGACCGCGGCCGTGCACCTCACAGGGGGTTGCGCCGGTGCCATGGCCGTGCTCGCGGGGCTCGCTAGGGGCAGTGCTAGCGCTATGGCTATGGGTGCGCCTCGCGCCAGGGCATATGTAGCGCATGCTCGCGCCATGCTTGCCACTGCACGCCCCGCTAGGGACGGCACTTGCACAGTAGCCGTGCGCTTCGCTCTGGGCAGCGCTTGCGCTGTGGCCGTCGCCGCGCGCCTCGCTCGAGGCATCGCTCGTGCCGTGGCCGTGCGCCATGCTCAGAGCAGCGCCAATGTGGTTGCGCGCCTCGCTAGGGGCAGCGCCAGCGCCGTGCCTGTGGCCGCGTGCCTCGCTCAGAGCGGCGCCGATGTGGCCGCGCGCCTCGCTAGGGGCAGCGCCGATGTGGCCGCGCGCCTCGCTAGGGGCAGCGCCAGTGCCGCGACTGCCACCACGCGCCTCGCTAGGGGCAGCGCCAGTGCCGCGACTGCCACCACGCGCCTCGCTAGGGGCAGCGCCAATGCCGCGACTGCCACCACGCGCCTCGCTAGGGGCAGCGCTCGTGCCGCGACTGCCACCACGCGCCTCGCCAGGGGCAGCGCTGGTGCTAGGGCAGTGGCCGCGCACCTCGCTAGGGGCAATGCCGATGTGGTTGCGCGCCTCGCTAGGGGCAGCGCCAACGCCGTGCCTGTGGCCACGTGCCTCGCTCAGAGCGGCGCCGAAGTGGCCGCGCGCCTCGCTAGGGGCAGTGCCAATGCTGTGGCTGTGGCCGCGTGCATCGCTCAGAGCGACGCCGATGTGACCGCACGCCTCGCTAGGGGCAGCGCCAGTGCCGCGACTGCCACCACGCGCCTCGCTAGGGGCAGCGCCGATGTGGCCGCGCGCCTCGCTAGGGGCAGCGCCAATGCTGTGGCTGTGGCCGCGTGCATCGCTAGGGGCAGCGCCAGTGCCGCGACTGCCACCACGCGCCTCGCCAAGGGCAGCGCCGATCTGGCCGCGCGCCTCGCTAGGGGCAGCCCCAGTGCCGCGACTGCCACCACGCGCCTCGCTAGGGGCAGCGCCGATGTGGCCGCGCGCCTCGCTAGGGGCAGCGCCAGTGCTGCGACTGCTACCACGCGCCTCGCTAGGGGCAGCGCCAGTGCCGCGACTGCCACCACGCGCCTCGCCAGGGGCAGCGCCAGTGCCGCGCCTGCCACCACGCGCCTCGCAAGGGGCAGCGCCAGTGCCGCGACTGCCACCACGCGCCTCGCTAGGGGCAGCGCCAGTGCCGTGACTGCCCCCACGCGCCTCGCTAGGGGCAGCGCCAGTGCCGCGACTGCCACCACGCGCCTCGCCAGGGGCAGCGCCAATGCCGCGACTGCCACCACGCGCCTCGCCAGGGGCAGCGCTGGTGCTAGGGCAGTGGCCGCGCACCTCGCTAGGGGCAACGCCGATGTGGCCGCACGCCTCGCTTAGGGCAGCGCTCGCGCAGTGGCTGTGGTCACGCGCTCCCCTAAAGGTAGCACCGGTGACGTGGCCGTACGCCGAGTGCACTCTGCGCTCGTCCGATCTGAGGTACCTCCCCCCCCCTTCGGACAGGCGCAAGACCGCACGGCGCACAATCCCACGGGACGCCACTCGCAAAAAGCCAAGCCTAGCAACGAAAAACGCCGCCCGCCGCCACGCCCGCAAACCCGCCGCCCGATCCCGCATCTCCTGACCCCTAAGCCAAACCACGCAACGGTCGCGCCCGACACGGACATCCCGCAACACCTGAAGCCGCAGAATGAACCACGCCGCCCGATCCCAAGCCCGCCGCTGAGCCATACGCACCGCGCAGCGCGAAGCCACGCGCTCGGCACGGCTCATCCCGACGCTCATCCCGGGGACCGCCGTGACCTAGGCCGTGACGTGCCAACCAACTAACGTAGTGAAGGCACTTACGCCCATGCAAAGCAACAAGCACACGCCGCACCCAGAAATTCACCACTCAGGCACGAGCCGAGTGGTCAAACCGGCCGAAGCGCGGCAACTCCTGAGTATAGAGGGCGCAAGCCCTAGGCCACCCGAGATTGAGAAACACGAGGTCAATTCAGCAAAGGCCGCACAATTTTAAAAAAATCGCGCAGCGCTCCCGCCGCGAAGGGTCGGTTCCGCCGAAAAATCCACGCGATCCCAAATCCCAAGCCCGACCTGCGCAACTGTGCGCTCGTGACACGAGCTCAAGCGTTATGCGTGAACAAGAAACATGCTAGGGCAGAAGCGCGCCTGAATCTCCTCGCGGCCCAAAGTACCCGGAGATCGGAATCTCAAGAACACCTGAAACCCGGCATCACCAACCCGCAGCCAAACCGACACGCCGCCCAAAGCGCACGACAAAACATCCTAGATCAAAAGAAAGAATCTACGCAAAACACGTTTTCGTTCGTAAAAGTAAAAATAATTCCAAAGTCATACACGCAAATTCCAAATTGCATATACGCAAAGGACGCTACAACGCCACGTCAGGGCAGCCGTCCCTTTCGAGGACAGACTCAAAGTACATTCGCAAAGGGGAGGGAGGACCAAGGGCCCCAAGCCACCTCCTTCATTGCTAGGTAGTCGTACCAAACTACGTCGCGGATCAAAGCACTCGGAGAATTCCACTCCTAGAGCACCTGAATCCCACAACCACGCACCCACCAACACGAAGCAGAAACGCACGACACACTGTTCTCGATTTCGCAAAACAAAACGCCGGGCGAAAGGCACCACGCAAGGGGGGTGCAATCAGAATACGCAGAAACAAAAATTTTCAGGAAGCGACCGGTAAAAACGATCCAATTACCATTTTGTAGGAGGCTACCACTCCAGTTTCTTCTCTTCTTTACGGTTTCGGACTTATACTATTCTACACTTATTAAACGACCGCACGAGGTATGCTTACGCTTGGTCAACTACAAGACTTCGGTTTCGTAAATCTATATAGTTATGCTTTTGCTATCAGTGCATGCTTTCAATACACAATATACAGCAGTTACGGCTCTTTACTTTTATGTTATACTTTTCAGTTCAGTTCATCTCTCCGAAACTGGTTACACTTAGAGTTCTTATGCATTTAGGAACTCTCTCCATAACTCAACTGTACTGAGTACTCCGTACAACAGGCTAGGCACCTCACATCAACATCATTCTGATCGGTCCTACTGTACTCCGTACTGAGTACTCTTGCGTTTTGTACTTAGCCGTTTTTCTTGCTCTTGTGCTTGCCTCCTAGCACATGGCCTCCGTCAACTTCTTGGCCGGCAGAGTCCCAAATTGCGTGGAGATGACCAACTTGTCGATGCTCTCTACGTACCGCCGGGGGCTGAAATATGCACCCAAGGTGATGCGGCGCCTGAGAGCCATCCACTTGGATGTCTCCAAACCAGAAGAGTGGGAGAGGAAGGCCGTCGCTGACGACATCCCAGGCACCCACAACGCCTTGTTGAAGATTCGGGAAGTTGCTGAGGAGGTGGAGAGTGACATTGACACGGAGGCGGCTCAGAGGCGCTCTCAAGACCGTCCTCCCCGTGCTGTTTCCTTCGCTAACCCACCACCTCGCACCCCCTTCTACAGGCGTACCCCCTCTTCGAGCCGCCCAGCTCTTGCCATGCTGGAGAATGGGCCTGCCACCACCGTCGCCGCGGCAGTGACTCCTTTGCCACCACCACCTGGCCTCTCCCGCCCTGACGCTCCGAAAGTCCGCCGTTGCTTCGCTTGCGGCTCTGCGGAGCACATCGTCCGTAACTGTACGGACGAGGCTAAACTCAAGGAGTGGAGGGCCAATGCACCCGCTCGACTGGCGAACTCCCCTGGGTTTGTAGCCGCCGTCGTTTGGGCCATTGAGCAGCAGGAGGACATCTCTTCGGTGGATGGCGTCCCAGAGGAGTTCTCCGAGGAGGTCTTGGCTCTTGCTACCTGTGAGGACGAGCAGAGCTACCAGACCCTGGCGGCCCTTGCGGGCATCGAGCTTGTGGAGGGTGACGGCCTTCCCCCGGTGGAGAGCGATGAATGACTGGCCGGCGGCCAGCCCCAGACCCTGCCCTTCGAGGAAGTGAGGTCTTGCCCTGATGATCAGACCCTCTCCGCCCTGGAGAAGCGGTCAGAACCAGTGGAACCCCGACGCGCCCGAGGACGCAGAGACCCTTGGGGCCAACGTCCCCATCCCAAGAACGTGGCCTTCACCTCTGGGACCCGCTTGCGACGCACCTACCGCTCAGCTGGTGCCCCATCGCCGCCGAGGGATGACTTGACTAGCCACCCTCTTGCAGGAAGCACCCCCTTCGATGAGCCGTCACTACCTCTTGATGACGGCCCTGCTTATACACAAGCAAGGATCGAGGGTCGGAGGGGACGGCGAGTTCCCCGGCACAGACCCCCCATTATGGGCAACAACCGCGGAGAGCCCCGCGACCTTCGCCCCCGACCGCGTGTTGTCCTGCCGCTGCCCATCTATCAGTCCAACCTCGCAGACCCACGGAAAAGGTTAACTGCGTGGCACTGGAAGAGAGATCTGTACTCCCTCCCCCTCGAAGTCGCCATGCAGAAGGTCCGCAGAGCTCAGCGCAAGTCCCCAGAGGCTGCCAAGGACCTGGTGGATAAAATGTCGGAGCGCGTCCGCAGCCGCGTACACTCTGGGAGTCGATCGCCAAAGGAGCGCGTGAACCGCGCCAACCAGCTGGCAGAGAAGATACGCATTGCCCGCGAACCTCAAGATCGCAAGGAGGGCCATCAGCGCATAGCATTGTGGCACCTCCTCTCACACGACGGTCGCCAGCAAGTCCCCGAATCCTCTAACGCCAGCTCCCACGACCTCTACGCGGCTTGGAGAGAGCTGTCGCCTGCCGAGCAGCAAAAGGCAATCGCCACTTCGAGTCCAGACTCTTCCCCAGGTAGCAGGCTGTGGGAAAAGGAGGGCGCACGAAGAGCAGCAGCGAGGTCTTCGACATCCCTCTGCACCCTGGACACTGAAGTGGGCACGATACCTGGGACAGCTGGAGATGTGGGTTTACCTGGCGCCTGGTGCAGTCTGCACGCAGTACACCAGTACAAGATGAGGAAGCTGGGTCCCAGCCCCTTGGGAGCATCCCCTCCATCATCCTCGCTGGCCGAGCCCACAACAGAGACTACATCTTCGCACCAAGATAACGCGCCGGCCACTCCGGGAGGAAACCCCGAAGGTTCATCCTACTGCTCAGAGGCGGAGGAGACCTCCGCACCCAGTTCGCTCTGCTTCACCCAGCAGATGACCACCGTCAGAACGCATGAAGCGGATGAAGCGCCACCCTGTCTCGACAGCCACCCCATCGCTGAAGACCCTGAGGTGATGGAAGAGGAGTCCTCGGTCAATTCGCTCTGCTTCACCCAACAGATGGCAGCAGCTGGGACCCCTCAGACGAGAACTGACCACCAGAGCTCCCACCAGCTCGCCCACAACTCCCCTGCTGGCAGCCCTCAGCATGACGAGGACCCTCTCACCCATGGCAGTCTCACCAATAGTGTCGCTACCCATGTGAGCCCCACGACAAGCGGCACTACCCACGTGAGCCCCACAGTAAGCGGCACTACCCATGTTAGCCCTACCACCAGTGGCACTACACATGTGAGCCCTACTACCAGTGACACCACCCATGTGAGCCCTACCACCCGCGACACCACTCATGTCAGCCCCACCTCGAGCGAATGCACCTCAGCGGGCACCCTGCTGACGGCGAGTGCAGACAACCTCGTCAGTCATCCGCCTGAAGATGTTGATTTGCTGGATGAGGAGTTCTACGCCGCGTGTAGGCAAACGCTGGAAGAATGCCGCGAGGCCTCGGACAACCTCCTCCCCAACCTCAAGTGCAAAAGCATACGCACAGATGGGGGAGTTCAGTGGAAGACCGACATCGAGGGTACCCTCGCAGCGGCACATGACGAAGAAGGACCGCTACTACTGGTATTCTACGCAACCCTCAGAGGGCACACGGTCAAGGTGTTGATTGACTCGGGGGCCTCTGACAACTTCATCTCGGAGCAGAGCGCTAAGCGATGTGGCCTCACAACACGAGCTGGCTCCGAGATGCGAGTCACCCTGGCGGATGGATCTGTGAAGATCACTGGCGCCACCGCGTACGCCAAGTTTAACACGCACACCACCACGGGCACCTATACGGAGAACGCTCTTGCCCTCCGGATCCTACCACTGGGCATACAGGTGGATGTCATCCTCGGCGGAAGGTGGCTGCGCAGTCACTCTCCTGTCACTCTGGGCTATGAAGGGAATGGCTCCGTCTCCTTCCTCAGGAAGTCCCGCAGTGGCAAGATTGGGGATCGCGTCACCATCACAGGCTGTTCTCCTGGGAAAGCATCTGGGGATAGGTCTCCGAAGGGCACGGCCTGCGCGGGATTGGTGGATGAGGTGTTCCTAACCCCTGCCCAGCTGAAGAAGTACCTGGTGTACGCGGAGACGCAGAAGCTACGCGGCAATGACGACCCGGAGATACAACCCGCCTGGCTCATGGTGGCCGAGAAGTCCCCCGATGATACCGCTTCTGCCTTTGCAGCCACAGCTATCGACTCTGAGAACGCCGAACCCGCTGCGGATACTGAAGATGCAGAAGTGAGCCCTGAGTGGACCCTCAAGTTTCAGGACTTCTGGGGTGAGGAGTACAAAAAGGAGATGACGACTGCCCTACCGAACATCGATGGACTCAGACATGACCCCAAGATGAAGCCAACATTAACCTGGACCCTGAGCTGAGCAAGAAGGGGCCTCCCTGCCAGCGCATCTACAAGAAGTCTGCAGAGGAACTCCGCCAACTTCGAGAACGCGTGGAGACTCTGATGTCCAAGGGCTACATCCGACCTCTTCCAGCCCTTATGCAGCTCCCTGTCTGATGGTCCCCAAACCGGGGAACCCCAAGGAGCTGCGACTGGTGATCGATTACCGGCTCCTCAACCGCCAGACAGTTAAGGACAAGTATCCTCTCCCAGACATCCAGATGATGTTCGACGAGATGCAGGGTGCGAAGTTCTTCTCTGCGTTCGACGCGGTGGATGGCTTCTGGCAAGTACCGATGGCACCAGGAGATGTCGAGAAGACCGCCTTCACCACCCAGATGGGGTCATATGAGTGGTTGGTCATGCCGCAAGGGCTGCAGAATTCACCATCTCAGTACCAGCGGCGGATGCAGCGGGCCTTGGGCCATCTCCCGTTTGTCCGGATCTTCATCGATGATGTGGTCGTCTTCAGCAACACCGCCGCAGAGCACTACGAACACGTCAAGCAACTGCTCCTGACATGCAGGGAGAAGGGCGTCTTCCTCAAGAGGTCCAAGTGCCAACTGTTGAAGAAATCCTTGCGGTTCCTTGGCCACTGTATCTCCGCGGATGGCTGCAGACCCCACCACGACAAGGTGGCTGCAGTGAGGGACTGGCCCGAGCTGGAAACGGTTACCCACGTCAGGCAGTTCTTGGGCCTGGCGGGGTATTACCGCAGGTTCATCCACTGCTTCTCCGAGATCGCTCAGCCCCTCACCCGGTTGACCAAGTCGGACGTACCCTGGGAGTGGGGTCCCATGCAGCAGTGGGCCTTCGAGGAGCTGAAGAAGGCCCTCACCTCAGCGCCAGTGCTCGCCTTGCCCAACATTAAGGGTGCCGCAGACGGCACAGCACCTTTCGTGGTGCAGACGGATGCTAGCGGCATCGCTCTTGGGGGAGTACCGATGCAAGACAATGGAGATGGTCTTGGACTGCGCGTGATAGCATACGAGAGCCGCCAGTTCTCAGCCGCCGAGCAGAATTATCACACCGGCGAGCGTGAGCTAGGTGCTCTACACCACTGTACCACCGTTACCCGGCGGCATTACCTCATCTTCACCAACTTCCGCATCCAGGGTGATCACCGCCCCCTTGAATGGCTGATGGAACCTGGCAGAGAGCTTAGCCGCAGACAGGCGCGCTGGTACATGGATCTGGTGGAGGTGGGAGTCCCGAGAATGGAGTACATCAAAGGAGCGCTGCTGCTGGTACCGGACGCCCTGTCCAGAAGACCCGACTTCAAAGACAAGGACGTGCGTGAGGGGTTGAAGGAGGCAGGGGTGATCGACCCCACCTCAGATCTACCGAAAGACCCCCTGGCAACGCTGGAGTCTGAAGACTTCTCCAGCTCACCACCCGCAGCTCATCCCCACTGGGCCCAGACTGTTGACTGTTGGCTCTCAGCAGTGGAGACCCTCTCCGTGGCGGAACAGGCCATGGACGTGGGGGAGACCATCGCCCTCGTTAACCCGAAGCTCTATAAGGGAATGAAGGAGGATCACCTCGACTTCGACATGCCTGACTGGCCTGCAGCTGATAGCGCGAAGCCGGTAGAAGCTCCACACGCACCCCCTGACAGAGCTCCACCCCAGATAAGGATAACGAGGAGTATGTCACGCGCTGGGAAGGCCTCTGCGACCCCAGCACCTCCGCAGTTGGCGTCACCGAAGACGCGAACGCCTACGCCACGAGCTGACGCATCGGAGGCGCCCTCTGAGAAGGTGCCAGCGAGTTCACCAACCCCGCAGCAGGCGCCCCAACAGTCAACTCCATCCCCGGTCCTTCACCCACAAAAACGGCAGGCTCCCCCAGAGGACTCCCAGAATTGGCGTGTCCGAGCAGAGTACTCCTCGAAGTACGCCGAGAAATTTGGACCCTTCGATGTGGACGCCTGTTGTGACTTTGGCGGCCGCAACAGACAGGCGGATAGATTCTGGACAGACTGCCTTTCAGAGAAATGGAGGGGCCTTCGGGTTTGGTGTAACCCTCCATACAACTCCAAGTGCATTACTGTGGAGGCGATCTTGAACAAGTATATCGCAGAATGGAAGGCAGACCCAGAGAACACCTCAGCAGTATTCGTTCTACCAGATCACCAGTCCAAGCTCCCCGCGTGGCGCAAACTTTTCAGAAAGGCCAATATGCAGATTGTGGAGGTCATCCCTACTCACGATGACAAGGGCGAGCCCAACCAGTTCTTCGAGAACCCAGATGGGAGAGCCTTCGACCTCCGCTGGCCTGTTCTGATAGTACACGCCCCTCCTGCCAAACCACAACCAGCACGCGTGAGGCATCCGCGAACAGCCCCCGCTGTGATAAGGACAGGTGAGGCGGCAGACTTCAGAGACGCAGCCTCCCAGCAGTCGGACTCGAAGTTCCTGCGTGCGTTGAAAGCGGAGTACACCCGAGAGGGGACACTTCGTTCACTAAGAGAGAAAGTGAAGGCGGCACCGCACCAATGCCTACAGGACTTCAGGCTGGTGGGTGAAGTGGTTTGGAGGACCGCAGCAGGGAGATATCAGCTGGTGCTGGGGGAGGACTCTCCACTTCGGGAAGTGGTGATTCGTCATGCTCATGAGTCATTGTCCTCGGGTCACACTGGGCGAGACAAGACTCTAGAGAGGGTGCTGCGACGCTTCTATTGGCGTGGAGCCGCGGAAGATGTGGGCACCTGGGTTGCATCCTGCGCGGTGTGCCAATCAGTGAGGCCGCGGGGGACTTACCCGGATGGGTTGCTAAACCCTCACAGCATCCCGAACAGGCCATGGCAGGATGTCGCTGTGGACTTCGTCACCGGCCTGCCGGTATCAGAGAGAGGCAATGACGCTTTCGTGGCCTTCACTTGCAAACTGACGAAGATGGTCCACGTTGTGCCGATGAACTTCGGCGACAGCTCCGCAGCTGTGGTGGCCAGAATCTACTTTGACTCGGTGTGGCGCTTACATGGCGCGCCTATGAAGATTGTCTCTGATCGTGACCCACGATTTCAAGATGCTTTCTGGCAGGAACTCATGAGACTGATGGGTGTGAAAGTGGCCCGTACCACGCCGTACAACCCTCGGTCTGACGGCCAGGCGGAACACAGCAACAGGGTTATTGAGGACATGCTCAGGTCCTTTGTAGACGCCAATGTGGAGGACTGGGATCTGTTCACCACTAACGTAGAGTTCGCGATCAATGACTCCAGGAGTGAATCTACTGGCTTCACGCCATTTGAACTGGTGTTCGGGTTCTCGCCGCTGTCGCAGTTGGACCTTTTCCTGGAAGCCGCACAGTCCACCGCTGGACGACGAACTGGGGGAGTAGGCACCGCACACGAAGTGGCTGTGAAATTTTCGTCGCAGCTGCGGGACGCCAGGCAGCGGTTGGAGCTGGCTCAACAGCGACAGCGCGAACAGTTTGATCGCAGACACGGGCAGCGGGAGTATGCCGTTGGAGATCTGGTCTGGATAGAGGCGAAACACCTTACGGAGAAGGTGATGGATCGCTCCATCTGTAGGAAACTGACCAAGCGCTGGCATGGACCAGTTCATGTGACCGAACGCTTCTTCAGCGATGTACAGATGACCATGCCAGAGGCCGACAGAGGAGCTCCAGTAGCCTACCGCCTACGCCTCCCTCCTCATTGGCGGATTCACGACGTGTTCGCTCAACATCGCCTCAAACCGTACACCAGCGGTCAAGATGCTTTCGCCGCACGCGATCACCTAGCAGTACCTGAAGAGGTGGTAGTGGACGGTCAGAAGGAAGCACACGTTGAGCGCATTCTTGCACGTCGAGTGCGGCCTGTTCGAGGAAAATAAAGAGGTGGAAGAGTGGAAGGTTCGCTGGACTGGCTACTCCAAAGCTCACGACCAATGGAGGACGCGTGACAAACTTGAACGCGGAAGTCCACTTCAACAGCTTCGTGAATTCGAGCAAGCGAGACTGCACATGGAAGCGCAAGTTCGCGAGGAAGCCACTCGGCGACGCGAGCAGCGTGGCCGTCACTCCGCTCAAGCCGGAATGACATTGGCCCACCTCATCACTAATCCCTGCGATGAACTGGACCAGCTCGAACAGATGGAAGATGATACCCCCCTACCGTGGGAACGCCAGGAGCGCGCGGAAGATGGGTCGTTGGCACTGGTGACAGAGCTGCTGGCGATACAGGCAAAAGCAACCCGCACGCCCAGGATTCTCGTACTTTTCAGCGGTACTGGCTCAGTAGAGAGGGAATTCCTAAATTGCTTCCCCTCCGCTTCAGTAGTGACCCTCGACTCCGAGCATATCTGGCAACCCACTCATGTGTGTGACATCCTGCAATGGGACTACAAACAATACTCGCCTGGATTCTTCGATGTTGTTTGGGCAAGTCCCCCCTGCAGGCAGTACAGTCAAGCGCGCACCACTGGTGGACCCCCTGACCTTCCCCAGGCTGACAAAATCGTACGACGAGCATTGCAGATCATTGACTACCTGGAGCCAAAACATTGGTTCATGGAAAACCCCAGAGGTCGCTTCCCTAACGCGCTACGACTTCGTCCTATGATGCGCCAGCTCCCTCCTCCGCTGGTGTGTACCTACTGCATGTATGGTACGCAGTACATGAAGCCCACCTGCATATGGACGAACTCAGCACCACCCTCGCCCCTACTACGCTGTACTACTTCAACACCGTGTGCGTGTAGATGGGCAACCGGTGCTCATCCAGAGACTGCTCAGCTTGGACCTCACCCGCAGCAGACTGGAGCAGGTCGATCTGCGAGTGTTTATCCCGTGCCAGCACTCCTGCTACGACAACTTTTCCGACATTTACGCCTCCGCGACACTGAAGACCCGCTTTAGATTCCAAGTGGCACCCTTCTTCTTGAAAGTGGTGCCCTGGTAGCGGCAGGCAAACTATGCTCGAAGAGGAACCAGAGAACCTAAGAACTGGAAACAGCAAGGAACCAGAAAACCTAAGAACTGGAACTTAGATGGGTACCTTAGCGGAGTGATCCCAGGAGGTAGACCACTCCTAAGGGGGGGAGAGTTGTGCCCGGAGGCACAGCGTGAGCCGATATGCCTATGCGTCCGTATGTGTGTCATCGGGGGTAATCTGGGATTGGCACGATGACAGTGAAATTGGGCTTGAAATCACGATGAGAATGAATACCAGATGTCCGGGGTATGACAGTATGACACTATGACACTATGACAGTATGACAGTATGACACTATAGTAGTATGACAGTACTGTGAGGGGTGTCATCGTGGAACTCAGTCAGACCCTCGAAGAATGGTCAGATTCGCATCGGGGTTGAAAAGACAATGAAATCGAATATCAGATATTAAGGTTATGACAGTATGACAGTATGACGCTATGACAGTATGACAGCATGACAGTACAGTAGTATGACAGTACTGTGGGGCAGTCATCGTGTCAGCCTGTCGGCATAACATCTGAATCGAGAATGACGAATCGGAATTAGAAATGAGATCGGATCGGGAACTGAACGTTGAGCCGAAGTGTGACATCGGCTCTCGAGTGGTTGACCCTGCAACCTGAGTGACGAGTGAATAAGTAGAGCACTTGAGAAGTGTTTAGCCTTCAGAACTCGGAACCGAATTATCGTTTGTACCTCAATCTGGCCCTGATCCAGTATATTATAAAAATCCGAATTGTGTACCTTTGCACGTTCAATCAAAAACATATCTCCGAGCATCTGTCGTCGTGCCCCTGGCACATAATCTATCCAAGCGAGCAGTGGCTCTAGCCTCGGCGCGACCAGGCAACAGGTGGAAATCTGTATAATCCATTTCACGAGAGCATTGGCTCCGGACCTGGCACGACCGGGCAGCAGTTGGAGATCTGGGTAAAAGCTCTAGCACTCCGAGGAGGCGGTGAAGGTTTAAAACCTTTCCTCCGGGCCGGCATCCCGAGAACTGTCAGGTAATTGGCAAACCTATTGTCATCCCCTGTAAGTGTACCGTGTTAGACTTGGTGAAGAAGACATGGTCACTGTGAGATGACCGCGAAGTGATAAGAAGATATGACAGTTACAATGTTGCCACTGAGGTGTCAGTCAGAAGATGGGGAAGGGTAACATCATTAAAGCTGGCATAGAATAGTGACATTCTATTGGTACGGATGAAGATTTCAGGGCGGAAGCCTGTTACAGTTTTTGCAGATGTGACAATGACTTGAGAATAAGTAGGCTCTGACCGCAGGTCAGGACTAGTGGACGCATTATTGTTTTGCCTTCGCAAGTGCTAGGTGGCTGTTCGCGTGCCAAGTGCTAGACTGCTAAGACAGCTCTGCTCACAGTTTTGTACAATAATTCGTACTTTGGTGATTTTGTTAATCTTTTGATGAATGTGTTATACTGCTGTTTTTATCTTTTTACATGTTAGACATTTGGGCTTGCATATGAGAGCTTGGCACGTGTTTCTAGAATATCAGAATTTCAAAAAATTTGTAGCTCTACCATTGTGTGTTATGCTGGAACATGCCTGGACTATTACAGACTCATGTGTATGTTGAGAATATGCCGAACATATGTATGCGAGCATTTAGGTCACTCAGGACTATCAGCATTTGTCCCATCATGTGCACGCGTTTGCGACGTTGTGACTTTAAAAGCAAGTCGCTTGTTAGGATATCCTAACGCACAGCGGAGGAGGGGTTAAAACCTTTCCTCCGGGCCGGCATCCTGAGAACTGCCGGGTAATTGGCAAACCTATTGTCATCACCTGTAGTGTGCCGTGTTGGAAAGTTTGAAACCTTGAGCGTAGTAATGGATGTGAGATCTCGAGCCTTGGGGGAGCCTGGTAGTGCAGATGGCAGACCGGTGAGAGGCCGACCCTTGTGCTTAAGAGGCTGAACTCATTACTGCGGTGCGTGTCATGGGAAGTGTAATGTCATCCCAGACAACAGGCGGCTGAGACCTGTATAATCATCCTGAGCAACAGTAGAAGATCTGTATAAAAACTTCACCGGTCCGACGTGGTCAGCGTGGACGTGACCTTCCCTAGGGGGGGGGAGTTGTGCTAGGAGGCAAGCACAAGGGCCAGAGACGCAAGTAAAAGGGCTAAGAAAACGGCTAAGTACAAAAAGCAACTACAACTATAAAAGTACTCAGTGCGGAGTACAATAGGACCGATCTGAATGATGTTGGTGTGAGGTGCCTAGATCGCTGTACGGAGTACTTAGTACAGTTGAGTTCCGAGTTGAGTTTCATGATGCTTAAGAACTCTATGGCAGCCAGCTTCGGAGAAGAGAATTGAACTGAGTAAAAGTAACATAAACCGTAACAGCCGTATAATGTATTGAAAGCATACATTGAAAGCATACCTTGAAGTGAATATTGAAAGCATATTCCGGATAGTTGACCGCAGTAGTATCGAAATCATACTTCGTGCGGTCGTTTGAGAGTTAGTATAGAATAAACCCGAAAGTGTAAAGAAGTGAAGAAACTGGAGTGGTAGCCTCCTATATTATGTGGATAGTAACACATTATATTAACTCTTTACTTTTAAGTAGTCCTTCACAGTGTGTTTGGATCATGTGTCGACTACTGCTGCTCGTGACACTCGTCTTGCGCGATCAGTTTGAGGTATTCCTGAGCGCTGAGGCGACGCCATGGCATATCAGCACATAGACATGCCACTCGACAGTGACGAAACCAGAAATCTCGATTTTTTCGACCGAACGATCGCGATGGGCGACATTAGTGATTAACTGCCAATTAAGAAAATGGATTGGGGTCCATAGCATCACCATTTTGTAGCTACCCCCGGATATTTTGTAGCTTCGATGAATTTCTGTAGCTCTTTTAGAATTGGCCAAGAAAATCCTCTGAAAAATCCCGGATTTCCTTCGTTCCCTTATAGGTGAACAGGGAAAATTCTGAAGAAATCTACCACCATCCTCACTCAGAACCAAGCTCAGAACCTGCACAAGGCTGCATCCCCACACAGCGCCCTCAGACTTTTGTAGCTACACCACCCAACGCATTCTGCGGTTCGGTGGCAGTAGTCCAGGTAAGACAGATTTCAGATTTTCCAATTTCTGAAAAACAGGTTTCTATCGTTTATGAAATCTTCGTCGAGCAACACATCCACTCTTACCTCAACTGTATATCGACCGTTCGGACCGCCGGATCGAAACATCGACCGAGCGATTGACTGACTGACTGACTGTTCGAAGCGGAGTGACGGCAGACAACAGTAGAGCAAGTGCAAGCGCGGGGCCGACAGGTGCTAGCGTAGGGCCGCCAGGTGCAAGCGCGGGGCCGACAGTTGCTAGCGTAGGGCCGCCAGGTGCTAGCGCGGGGCCGCCAGGTGCTAGCGTAGGGCCGCCATGTGCTAGCGCGGGGCCGGCAGGTACCGTAGTGCGGGTCCGTGTTAAAGTTGTTAACAGCTTGAACCCCCGCACTGGCATGGCATGTGCAAGTGCGGGCCCCGCACGGTGCCATAAGTGGACCGTAGTCAATACCGTATAAGATCAGATATACCAGTAAGAGCGCCTTGTGCAACAAGAACAAACTTGAAATGTTAAATAAATATTGTTTGCACTTGAATTGTTGTGGAATTAAGATTAAGTTAACAAATATTCAATTCCCGAAGCCGGCCCTTGCAACAAACAACAATAAACAAACAACAAATGTTTATTGGCTCCCCCCCAAAAAATAATGCCGGCAATCCGCCTGATACCCGCCGGATATCCGTCTGATCGCCATATGATGATACCTCTGATACCTGATTTCGGCAGGTTTTTCCTGATCGCCGACCCATGCATGGATGTTCGTGGGTTAAAAAGTGGGTCTTATGTAATGCCATAAAGGCCGACACCAAAGTTTTATCCGATTTTATCTGATTTGTCTGATGATATAATTAATTGGAGAAATTGAATGCCTGATATGATCTGATACCCGATTTCTGAATATCCGTCTGCTGATTCCTGATCGCTATCTGATCAAGGCTACTAATCGGTTTCAAATTTCAAACCGGTTATGAAATCGATTCGATTACTTGAATTCCGTAATCGATTCGATGTAACCGATTTGTGCCTCTTAACACTGTCGATTCGTTTGATTTCGAAAGTAATTATCCGATTAATCGATTCGATTGTGTCCAAAATACTTGAATTCCGTAACCGATCCGATTTCAATAATCGATTAATCGGACAATCGATTGCTTCCGCAAAATTCATAACCGATTAATTGCCTTGCGGTACCTGATTCACCTTATTGCCGGCATTGCCCAAAAACAAACATTTCCACCTAGTTTATTGTGCGTCATTTCAATAACTAAAACCAACAAGTCGTTGAACGCACTGAATCTTGGCGGTAAGTCCCTTTCACAATGCGGTTGTATTCAATGAGTCGCTGAGCACACTGAACCCAACAAGTAAGATGTTTTGCACATTTTGCTTCTTTCCCTTTTGGATATTTATGATCGGTCATCAAAAGGTGAGCTCACACCAAGTGCGTGTGGTGCAGATAACGTTATAAGAGATAAAGGAGCTAAAGCATTGGTCATTGCACTCACTCTGAACGACGGAGGAGGGGATTTTCAACGCGTCATTGAACACACTTACTCTAGGCGGTAAGTCTACTCTTTTTCCAATGTGGTTATATTCAACGGGTCGCTGAACGCACCGATAAGCCAATCTTCTCATTCTACTACTATTCGTTTCTTTTATGCCAGTGAGCATTCGTCAAGACATACATGAGCTCACACCAAGTGCGTGTGATGCAGGTAATAGAATTGGTCCCGAAGGAGTCAAGGCACTGGCCGTTGCACTCACTCCAAATGCGAAGGGGGTGTTCAACGGGTCGTTGAACACACTGAATCTGAGAAGTAAGAATATATAAACCTTTAGCCTTCCAATTTGACACTTTGAATTTCCGGGCAGTTGTGTGTGGACCATGCGTCATCAGCTTCATGATAGAACTTTCATTTTTCAAGTGCAGAATGGTGACGTTTCTCACTTAGGATTAAACTATGGGATCGTGGTGTTCTACGGGTCGTTGAACACTCTTGACCTAAGAGGTTTGAATATGCACACGTATGTTCTCTCCTTTGCACGAGCTAGATTTCCGCGCATAAAGACGGTTGGGTAGATTGGGGATTAACCTTGCCTTGGTGTTTTCGCGACACGAATTGCGTTCACGGTGTAGAGAATGGCAGATTACTGCTTTTCTGAACAGGTTTAGCTTAGGGGGGCGCGGTGTTCAACGAGTCGCCGAACACTCGAAGGCTTGCCGGTAATTCGATTCCTGGACTGCACTGTGTGCATTTCTTAATTATTGCTGGTATTCATCGACAGCGAAACTTATCTCAACTGCGTGCGGTGCAGATAACGAAATTGGAGATGAAGGAGCCAAGGCGCTGGATGGCCGTTGCTGCCAATGTGACTCGTGCATCACTATTGTACCAAGATGGAGAGGAAGATCATACTGAAGACCTGAAAGACTGAGATCCGAAAGATTCGTAATAAAAACTGAGCGCTGCTCCCATAAGGACAGTGATGATGGATTCATCCCAGTATAACCAATAAAGGTGCAGGGATAGCACAACAATCCGGAAATTTGTGGACGGCGGTGGGTTATCCGATTCCCCCTTACTTGGTTCACCTTTGGGGAAAATGTGCAAAGATATGACAACCCGGTCTGAAAAAGATTGGCATGAAAAATGAAATGAGAAATTCAATTGTTCGATCACATATAATAATAGTCTATGCACATCAATCTTTGATACAATCACAAGTGCCACCGTATTCGGCCATATCATCGGCTTGCTGTTCATGGATTGCGAGCTCTACGATAACATCAACCGGTATTTGAAAACTGCGCGGGGTTAACCACGAATTGATGAGCTGATATCTTGATGCATGGTTCGCAGCATCTATCAAAGAGGAAACCATGCAAAATCCTATCCGGCGCGTGAAGTAACAGTATCCGGCGGTAACCGGGCATCGACGCCGTAAGTATAGCAAATGCGAATTATTAATGTTCTAGAATAGAAAAAGTAACAATCATAGAATACAAATTCGTAATTTTGGAATAAATCTGCTCCTCAAAAATTATTTCCGCCTTTCACAAATGATATTTTAGAAAAAGTTCCCCACCTCCTTTCTCGAACGACCTCGTCTGCGTGATACGCTGACTACTCCAGAGAGATCCAGACGAGGGTCATACGATACGCAGTAGACACTCTCTTGGCTGTCATGTTCTCACCTGTTCTGGAAACGCAGCCGTCTTAACTACTTCTAGTCGCTTTTTGCAATCGATATCGCTTTCAGCAATTTCCATGCTCAATTATAATATGCGATTTTAACGATGCGGAAGGCTTTCTCCCCGCCGCGTTCCTATATTCAGCGAGCAAGAATTCTAAGACGATGCGTGTATTTAATCTAACGTGCCTTTTGTTACATAATATTATCACATATTCCTGCTGGGTATGATGTGGGTACCCGGTTCGCGTAGAATGGCGATAACCTATGTCGTAACTAACATCTGAGGTTTCAAAAACCTGAAATAAGCCAGCCCGCTATACCCGCTTGAATCCGCCAGCCCACAGAGAGATGTGTGGTTAACCGTTCAGTCTGTGCAACTTAATTTTGGAGAGATTAGACATACAAAAACTATTTTTGCTAACCCTTCCCTCACCCGATGCGCATGCTCGCTTGCAAGCGAGTGCGCGGCTGAATAAGGAAGAACCCTAGCGGAAACGTGGACGCGGTTGACATCCGCGTTACCGCTAGAGGTGGCAATGCACCGTCAGACGCTTAGAATATGTGTCTTATGATTATATGATGTGCGCGCGCGTGATATGTTCATGCTGTGCAGTATGCATCCCTGCTATGCGTGAGTCGAGATGGCTGGCTCGAGTCACGTTGCGGAAACGTGGACGCGGTTCATACCCGCGTTTCCGCTAGACGCCTGAGGCGCGTGACAGTGTGCACTGTCAAACGCTCAGTATGTTTGCCTGCCGAGATACAGTAGTTCAGTAGTAGTACAGTAGTATGAAAGCATGTCATTTCCTACATGACTGTTCCGTTGTACTCTGTACTCGATAGGGTCGACTTCGGTGAATGTAGACTGCGGCACCTGATATGACTGCCTAGCGGCATTCTCCGCCTAGAGCTTAGGGGAAGGTTTGCAGCAGATAGCACGACAACCGAAGGAGCTGAGCAAGAGCAAGCCCCTATTTAGGTTTGTGCTGCTGCCAACAGCTACAGATGGGGGATGTTGGAAATTTGGGCTTGCATAAGAGGCCAAGTGTACTGTATAAAAACTTTAAATTGTTCATAAAATATATCTCGCTACGGAGTCTCAGAGTTGCAGTGTAGATTGCCTGTGAACGTGCTGGGCTGGTGCTTGGCAAGTGTTGTGAAGTGCGGGTTCCACCACGTGCACGAGTTTGCGACAGCTGTCACGAACGCTTGCTTCTCGTGGGACAAAAGCCGCGTCGTGCAGCACGTGCCAGTGGCTGTGGTGACCGAGCACGTGATACTGGCTGTGGTGACCGAGCTGGTGACAGAGGACCGCGCTCGCTGAGCACACGATAAGGGCTGCGCTCTGAGGTTGGTGGCAATAGCAGTAGTGACATAGACTGTGACGTGGAACCGGTAGGAGTATCATTTCTGAGGAGCATATAGGCGCCGCAAGGGAGTAACTAGTCAGTTTACTCATGTTTGGTTTTGCCTTCGTAACGTGATTGTAGCTGGTGGACACCTTCCCACACCTTTCACTCAGACTGCGAAAACAGAAGTAAGCTCAAATTTTGGCACTGAACACAATATTATTTTGAAGTGTATATGACCGTGCGTACGCAGTAACGCACCAGCAGAATTGTAAGGTTGCAATATTCTTCATGTTGGAAATTTGGGCTTGCATAAGAGGCCAAGTGTACTGTGTGAAAACTTCAAAATTGTTCATAAAATATATCTCGCTATGGAGTCTCAGAGTTGCAGTGTAGACTGCCTGTGATCGTGCTGGGCTGGTGCTTGGCAATTGTTGTGAAGTGCGGGTTCCACCACGCGCACGAGTTTGCGACACGTGGTTGGGATTTTCACATCGGATGTCCATGCCAGCGACAAGCGATGGTTGGCATGTTTTTTTGGGGTGGCCAGAGCGAGTAGGGGAGACCTTGGTGGAGCGTGCATTGCAGCTGGGGATCCCCTGCAATCGATGCACTCCCCACCGATAGGTCCCCTGGCATTTGGAGAATTATCGTCACCACCACCACCACCACCGTCGCCCAAAAGTCATCGGCCGAGAGTCAATCATTCGATTTCTAAATCGAATCGAATATAATTCGATATTCCAACAATAAGATCAATCGATCGAATCCGATGCTTCAAGATGACTTCTATGCAAGATTCGATCTATTGCAATAATTCCGATTTGAAAAAATGTTATCGATCGATATCGATAGTAATAATAATATAACATTTACGCTGAGAATAATGACAATGTCATGAGTCCGCTGTAATCCTGCAAGCAGGCAACTGTAGAACAGAGGGAGCTGAAATCATCCTCATAGCTCGCCCCGAAGGGCTCATCTAGGTCGGATCAACCTAGGAAACCGCGGCATGGCAAAACTACGCAGAGCGCTAAAAAGGTCGTGCCGGCGGAGAAGCAGCAGAGGAGGTGGAAGTGGAGCGAGGCTGCATCTGTGGTGGAAAAAGAGGGCGGAAGCGAGGCGGAGGAAGGGCGGTGGTGGGGGTCAGGAAGGCGGGGGCGGAGGAGCGGAGTGTGGGGGGTGGAGGGGGCTAAGGTAGGAGGGGGGGGGACCCCTCCTGCACCTAAGAGGGGGGAGTGTTAATAAAGTGTTCACCTGAATGAAGAGAAGAGAAATGATAGTAAGGCACATACATTTACTGGTACATCTTTATATTCCACTTGTTTCCGAACTCTTGGCATGTGACATATTTATACCAGGACTATACGTAAACGTATCAGAAAAATTCAGATGAAACAAAAATTCTTACATTATTCGAATTATTTCAAATAGTGGCAAATTTGGGATGCATGCGCAGCGGTTATCCGAGAATACAATGCAAGTGTGCAAAACATTAGCTCATTTCGTTGCTGACATGGTTACTATCATATCAAATTACTTGGGGTAGCCATTCGGAGCCCACAGGCTACATACCTGCCTTTCAAGTTTATTGGGTGTCCTTCCAGTGTTACAGAACCGCATACTTACCGCAAACAAGTGTACCAATGCTCACTTCACCGTGGTGTGCTTGAATTAAACAAAGGTCACTGATCTGTTCTGTACGACAGAGTTTACTTGGATTGGACATCCGTTTTTGAAACCACAGACACATTACGTCTTGCTCTCAAGTTCTGAACTGACTAAAGCTTCGCAAGTAACAATGGCTCAGTGAAGCCACTGGCTGGAACAAGCAGAGTTCACAGTACAGGGTTTACAAGGGGAAACAAGCACACCAATACAAAAACACTATTGTCAGGACATCGCAGTGAATCGTACAGTTTCCCGCTCTTCCCCCTGATGTGTGCGCAACAGTCCATGCCTGGTCAGCGGGGAAACTTTGGGCCCACTAGGCGTGCACTATACCATTCTATCAAGAAATACTCACACAGGTGAACGTTTTCAGCACAATGCGATTCAGGTCTTGTATAGTCTAGCCGTCGAGCTAACTTGCTGCCAATTACAAGCTCTCCACGTTCAACGTACTGAAATTTACTTTGAATGGATCTAGCACTAGGTTGATACACTAGGTTGATAACTCTATTTCCCGTCGTCAAAGAGGATCTGTCCTTGCATTTGAGAAAGACCAGGGTCCCAGGCAACGCGGGACGCTTTGCATATTAGGTGACGGCTGGCATCGACCAACTAAAGTTGAACATTTCCAGGAATTTCACAGAGGATTTATACTGCCGGAAGACAGCTGAGAGCAAGCGGTTGACACCTTAGAACGCATACTTGAATTCGTGTGTTACCAAGGAATGAGATGTGTGTGTGTGTGGGTGTCCCAAGCCTCAGAATTGTCGTTGACAAGTAAGCGAAGAGCCGAAAAGCGCAGTTTTGATGAGCTTAACTTAGTGTTTTGAGGAATATATTTTGAGACATGCGTTGTCGCCGTCCCTTCACTCTTCGGTTGCAAAACGGCTTGGCAGAGATGCTTGGTCGTGTACGATATGAAGGACGAGCTGATCAAAGTGCTCCGTAGAGGCCTTCCACTTCATAACTGCAGCGGATGAAGAAGCAAAAATCGTGTTGAAAACTTCCGGCGAATCAAAGATCGTAGCGTATTCCCCAACGGCCGTTCACGTCCATGTTTAGTGTCCAGTTGTTTTCACGCACCTGGGCATATACCACCTTATCTTTTGCATTGTAGCCAATTTTAAGTTTGAGATCCTGATCCTCTGTAAAATTGAAAACTTTTCGGCTAAGCTCAGCACACCCGGTGAAGTCTGCTCTCAGTGGCTTGCGAGAGGCGCTGACGCTGCAAGCCCCCTTAAAGTCCAAGCTGAGCAGCCCATCATCAGAGAGCTCCACGCTTTTTTTAGCCTTCATACAATACCTAATATCATCAGCATCTGTAGTGTAAAGTGCACCCAAATCCAATCTGGTGAGCGTTTGAGGGAAAAACTTCTTTCGCAACTGAACTCGCCCCTTCACAGAGCCGTCAGTTGTGCAAAGGGCGCCAGCTACTGTCAGCACCACGTTATCATCGCTCACAAAGTTCTCCTTCGCGTACAGATGCAATTTTCTTTGAGTAGAATCGAAGCGGAGTGACGTCTCCATGTTTCTGATTTTTTCTCAGAGTCTTAGAAAGTAGCACGGGAATCCTGAAACGGACACGTTGAGGTTCGTTAGTGGTACCGGTGGAGTTGCTACGTTAAAAAACCTGGAGTAACAAGAAATTCCAACGTTGACTTCCAATAGGGGGTGGGAAAGAACACACAGGTAGAAAATTGAAACGGGACTGTATACTTACCTCCAATCAAGCCCCGTTTCAGCTCCGCACCTTTCGTCTCGTCTGCCTGAAAAAGGTTGTGCGCCTTGCGTTGCTTTCGGGATTATCCTGGATTTCAGTGGTGAACAGAATTCCAGATCTTACATTGCGATCGGCCGCTGCTGCTCATCGTGATGCCATCGGTGCTCCGAGGGCCTCGGCCTCCGACACACCGACAGTCACAGAGGCGAGGATTCAGGCTATCCACGCACTACAAGTCAGAAGTCTCACTGCAACAAGTATGAGGATTGTGTCACCGTCGCGTGTCACGTGTCGCTGTAATTTAATATCAAATATGTAACTCCTAACTCGCAATTGAATATTCAATATCAGGGCCCTGCACAGGTAATACCTTTACCTTCAGGTACTCTCGATTTTGAGATTTTGGGGGTCAGGTACAGGTACAGGTACTTTGGGTCTAGGAAGAGTAGGCACAGGTACAGGTACAGGTACTAGGGGGCGTTGCGCAGGTAAGGTACAAGGTACTACCTTTGAATTTCAGGTACTTTCCAGGTACTTATGACACAGTGTTAACGATATGTCATCGATTTGATTTTTTTAAAAATCAACGTCGTGAAAATTTTCACTTCAAAAAATTTGTCACATTTCCTAGTTCCAAGTTCGGTACGGCGAAGTACGAATTATACCACGATGCTACACGTTTACACTCACTCGGGAATGTGACATAAATCGGATGTGCCGATCATCGATCCAATTTGTCATCGTTAACACTATGTCATAATGTACCTTAAACGTACCTGAATTCCACAGGTACCTGGCAAAATCCTGGCCGTCAGGTAAGGTACCAGGTACTTTCAATTCTGAAAATCGGACACAGGTACAGGTACATGTACTAGCCAACCAGGTACAGGTACAGGTACAGGTAGTACCTAGTACCTGTACCTGGCAAAAATACCCGAGTACTTATGTACCTGTGCAGGGCCCTGTTCAATATAAACGACTGGAGACTTCTGAGTCTCCAGCTCCAGTCGTGGAGGAAGTATTCTCCATCAGAGGGGGGTGAAAATGCAATTTGAGTTTGCAGTTTAAGTTTCAATGAAATCGTCGCGTCGCAGCGTACTGCTTATGCAAGGCCCCAAGCCCCACCTACCCGCCTCGCCTTCGGCGAGAAAATGGGCACTCCCCCACCCCGCCCGCCCGACGGCGGGCAAATGGGCCCAACCCCTCACCCCCCTCCGACCTCGGCCTCACGTTGAAAAAGCCCCTCACGTGAACCCCCTCCGTGCTTTCAACATGACGACTTGAAATTACGTAATGCGCCGCGGAGCGCATCACGAGTCGCGTAGCGGCGCTCGTATCGCGTTTCGCGGTTCTACATCATTTGATCACATTGATAAAACGATCATGATAGCCGCAACGCAGATACGACCACCAGCACTATCACGTGTGGGGCGGGACGAGAGTGCCCAACGCCGCGCACGGCGGATTATACCATCACGCACGCAGGCGGGGTGACGAAACAATACCGCGACATGCTTTCAGTATAATCATATTGTCGATCGGATAATATAATTATATCGGGCAACAACCTCCCGACGAGTCTCGGACGGGACTCGAACCTGCGCGCTCAAGGAGTACGCCCCACTACATAACGATCTACACCACACGTCCACAACGCTATCTAGCGCTAGATGGTGTAGACGGTATTATTATTATACCTACTTCACCGAGACACCCGGGTTCACCACTTCACCTCCGGGTCTCGCTGGCTCTAAGGATGGAGTTTGAAGCGGCCACCTATCTAAGCCCGGAGCATGCGGAGCCCGCATAAACCCGGAGCATGAGCACCTGCGGTTTAAACCCCGGTTTAAACCCCGGTTTAAACCTTTTTTGGCCGCTGCGGTTAAACCGGTTACGGGTTAGCAAACTTAAGGACCTTTACCATACTTAAGGACTTGAGACTCAATAAATAAACATAATCGGTTATAGTGGATTTTTAATATACTCGTATGTACTTGACGCCGGGAGTAGACCCGGTGGTGATGGTGATGTTGGTTTCCTGGGTCACTCTAACATACCACCATGCGAAACTTTCCTCGGATTTAGACGGCCCTAGCACAAAGCATGTCAGATATATAGTCGGGTGTATATATCGGATAACGGAGAACGTGTGGTAGATGGCGGCCGATACGAAACGGTGTGGTGACCAACCAGGATGCGTAAACCAATCCAACGTTAAATCCCGTAGAAAAATGTCCTCAAAGGCCTTCAGCTAGCCGTAAATCAACCCACAAAACTTAGGCCATACCCGCGACTGCCGGCACTCCCACGCGCGGAGCGCCTCACTCCATCCCAAGCGTCCGGCTTTAGCCAATCATCCTCGCGGTGTCGCAGTGGCTAAATAAAACGTAAGTGGGGCCAAACCTGTCAGATATATAGTCGGGTGTATATATCGGATAACGGAGAATAAACCCTGAGTTAAGGGTTTCGATATCAGAACGGTAAAAGTCCCAGATTGATAAAAGAGGTACACGATAAATACTAACGGGTGTTTCCCGTCTACTGGTGACGGTCACCCAGCCTACTATAGGAAGTGACAAGTGACATATTTTGACTGTCGGTGTGTCACATCCAGCAAAGCACAAAGTAAAGAATACGGACAGTCTTGGCAGAGAACACAATGCACAAAGCATGGGCAGCCTGATTACAAAGCACAATACACAGATCACAGAACATGGGCAGCCTGAGCCAAGGAGCGGTATCGAGTTTTAAAATCAGTATCGACAAGTTTCGATAGCGTCTGGCACACCCCCTTCTTGTAAACAATTTATTGCATGTAGCATGAAGCATAATTTTTTCCACCATTCGATTCTAAAGCGTTTGTATTCATTAGGTGAATACCTTTCGTTTGAGCTATCGATTGGCCCCATCCGCAACCGCATCATCTGTAGCATTCAGTCGCGACTGCAAGCTAAGTTGGTGCGGTGTGAGATGGTTTCAACCACTTGCGGCTTTGCAGAATAGGGGTTTTCGTGAGAATCTTCTCACGAAACTTGGCAGTGATATTGTTCATAGGAATATCAGTGCACCCTCAAGAGCATATGGCAAGCCGTTGAGTATATTAAAGATGGCCGCGTGCTGGCATGATGCCGTTTGGGTTTGAAACCCAAACCCAAACATGCCAAACAACGAAGGGCTTCCCGTGAGTTCAAGCGCACGTAACTTTGCAAAATATATTGATCAGATGTATATATTTCACATTTATGAAGTGCAAGGTTTGCGATAGCTTGTGCGCGAAGTTGACATATTATTTCTTTGACCCAGATTTATGAGTTTGAATAGCACGCTAAAATCTGTGTCAAAGAAATAGTTAAACCATTTTGCGCACAGACTTTCTTAGACCTTGTGCTTCGAATATATCAAAGATACATATCTTGGCAATATTTCTACGCAGTTACGTGCGCTAGAACGCACGGGAAGCCGTTTGCTGTTTTAGCATGTATTGGGTTTGGAAACATTCGAACCCAAGCCCAATAGATCTGCCAAAGAAATAAATTGATGGTTTTGCCAACAAGTTATCTCAGGCCTTGAGCTTCTGAGAACTGAAATATATATGTCTTGTAAATATTTGTGCATAGTTTCGCGCGCTATAACGCACGGGAATTACTTTTCAGTTTGGCATGTATTGGGTGTGGGTAAACTCGAACACCAACCCAATAAATCTGCCAAAGAAATAAATTGATGGCTTCGTGCACAAGGCTTTTGAGGCCTTGGGCCTTTGGCAACTAAACTATATATATCTTACTAATAATTTTGCAAAGTCACGTGCGCTGGAACTTACGGGAAGCCCTTTGCTGTTTGGCATGTTTGGGTTTGGGTTTGCGGTTTACCCAAACCCATGATGTGCAGCACGCGTTTTGCGCATAGCTTACATCAGAGGTTGTGCGTTTGAGGGTGCACCAATATTGCTGTTAGCAATATTGGTGCCAAGTATCGTGCGCTAGAACGCACGAGAACCCCTCCGCTGTTTGAGTTTGTATGCGATGTGCATGAAAGTTATAAGGGCCTATCAGCTTAGCTCGCAGTCGCGACTGCAAACTGAGCTGATGCGGCCACGGATCGGCTCAATCAAGAGCTAAAAAACTTCCTAGGAGTCTAAATGATATATCTATGTGCGTTGCGAACGTTGGAAAAATGTTTTCCTAATCTAATTTACTCGCAAACAGTGCGGGGTAGACGTGCAGTGAAGCCTTAATTTAATATTCACGGCCGTGAATTTAATATTTACGGCCGTGAATTCCAGAGACCAAAGTGACCAAAAACCGTTCGATTGCCAATCGAACGGTTTTTGGTTACTTTGGGAACCAGGGCATATTGCTTAGGGCTGTTCCATTTATTGTCCTATGGGG
>LGRX02003517.1:39984-62738 GCA_001247695.2 Cymbomonas tetramitiformis
TTCTTCTGTCCTCGGGGGGGGTGGGGGGGACATCTACTGCTGTCCGCGGGGGGGAGAGGGTGTTACGGAGGCACCCTGCGGACATGTTTGACGTTACAAGTAGAACCTCAACCTGTCCGGAGGGTCGAAAGAAGCCGGTAACATGTAACCACATTGATGATCGAAGCTCACACGCAAGCTGGCGCGGGGCGCTGGCGCGGGGCGCTGGCGCGGGGCGCTGGCGCGGGGCGCTGGCGCGGATTTATATAATGATTCGTGAAGAAAATGCAAGCCCGTCCGCGGGGGGGGGGCTTAAGGGCTTTTTCAATCGTTTTGGCTTAGAGTGGGGGGCTTTGGGCCGTTATGTTCGAGAAAGGGGGGGGGGCTTTCGGCCTTTTCGCGGGAAAAAGGCGGGGTGGGGGGTGGGCTTTAGGCTTGAGGTCCAAACCCCCAATGTATTTACCGGGCATTTTCTTTTTAATTCGTCGACGTCCTATTAAACAAGGAAGAACTTAGAGCTATATTTTCCACCATGGCGAGTTGGCGACGCGGCGGGTTTTTCTCAACGTTGGGCAAGCGGAATTCGCCAAGCAGCTTGTTACCAAGGCTTCACGTGAGTGCCTCATCAAATTACTTGTTCCCCATAGTGAGCCCGTTCTTGTTTTGAATGGTAACCCAATTGCACTGTGCTTTTATCAAACAGCGCAGTCAGCATTTTTCGCGACCGCAATAGAGATCCACCCGTGTTTGAGATATCTTATCATTGATTTGGATATGAAGTAATGAAGCATTGAATATATATATACCACCTCGGGTGGTATATATATATACATATGAAGCACTGGTTGGTGGGCAAGCGCCCGAGACACACACAACCTCCATGCCGTATAGGTGCGAGTCTGTAAATGATGTCTCCAATGCTTTTAGTTGTTGTTTGCATATGTAAGCGTAAATGTGCATCAAGCATTATGTCAATCCTATTACTTTATAGCAATTTCAACCAAAATTGGTGTGTATGTAAAGTCTACAGGAATAAGTGTTTCAGCATGCCGGAGTAGAGCATTACACGTATGTACCATGTGTAAGTATCACATCCCTCCCGCGTCGTCGTGATGCGGAAAGATGCATATCGACGTATGTGGGTGTAGCGCCATCAAGATTATTACGCACAACAAATATATTAACCTTGAATGTCCCATGGTTGCGGTTAGTTCCGACTTCGATAATAAAAGTGAAATGAAGTCTGCATAATTTGCGTGTCCGGAGGGGGGAGGAGGGGCTCCGGTGATCGTGTCCTCAGGGTAGGGGGGGTCGGTATGCATGGTTGTCCTCAGGGGGGGAGGGGGTTCAAGCAACGTGCCTTCCACCCCCCCCCATAGGACAATAAATGGAACAGCCCCGTGGCGGGCCGGCCCGGGGCCGTAGCTCACCACTCCGGGCCGAATGCGGGCCGATGGGATGTATGGATGCGGGCCGTGACGTTTAATATGAAAATAGCAAATTTTACGCAAAATCATGCGATTTTTGTATTATCATCATACTTGAAATTAAAATTTCGCGCCTGCGGCGAGCAATTTTGGAGATTGGCCGTATTGGCCGAAAGCGGGCCAGTGGGTTTGCCGGTTGCGGGCCGTAAAGAAAGAAAGAAAAAAAGCAATACACCCTGTTGGGAACACGTCTGAAAATACTTAGTGTTGTCTCGCGTGTTGTCACCAAGCCTAAACTCACGATCTCACTCCCAATGGTGATAGTAGACGCATGTGCGTGTGACACATAATCTATTCCCCAGAAATGGACAGAATTTCTATTCCCCGATTAGCACCAATCTATTCCTCGAAAACCTTTTCCCCCTCAAATGTCACGAAGGCATGAAGTCGATGAAGTGTCATGTGCGGCGTGCCCGCTGCCAGTATGACGTCCACGTGACAGTAATGAGTGAACTTGGTGGGGCTGTTGTCACACCGCTGGTGACTTTGGCTCCAGTGCTGGCCTCGTAGACCGTGAGCCCCAGTCGTCTAACGACGGCGATCGAGATGATGTTGCAGTTGGCACCGGTGTCCATGAGAATGGCCCGGTAGAGCATCAGCTCACCCCCGGAAGACGTTCTCAAGCTTGCATATTGGCTGCACCTGTGCCATCAACAGAGTCTGCTCCTCGGTCAGGTGTTGCTTCATCTTCCTTCTCAAAGCGTCATAGGCGCGGGTCTTGATGGTGCCCGCCCGCACGTGTCCGTGCTCACTGAAGTCGACCACCCCCAGCTCGCTCACGCAGGCAGCGGCTGCACACCACGCTGTGGAGCTGTCGACCACTCCGTCTGGCATCTCGTCCAGTGGCAACTCCTTGTCATCCGGCTGCGCTGCGAACTCCTCTGCCCCCTTCTCCATCCACCTCCTGCATGGCCGCGACGGGCGAGTCCTTGAGCTGGTGCTCGTTGACCTCAGTGGGCTGCATGACCGTGTCCACGGGGTCGTTGCCCTCAATCTCCTCAAGGGCCAGAAGGTTCTCGATCGATGTCCTTCGGGAGATCTATGGCGCGCGCTGGGCCAACAGGATCGCAGCAATCTGCGAGCAGGTCCGCGTGGAGCTGCGCAGATGGAACGCCAGCAGGTGGAACTTCCTGCTCAAGAGGTTTGGAGGAGGGGCTCTGGGCACCTGATGGGCGTCCTTGTCGAAATCCTCAGGCGTTTTGACCGGGAAGCCCTGCATCTTCTGCGTGTTCCCCAGGGCAACTGCGGCCCTCGCCTGCAACTCTGGTGCAGGACCCGGCTCAGTGTGGTCGCTGGCAACCAACCCTTCATCGGCGGGGCACACGTACTCGTTCACGTCGTACTCCTCTCGCTCGTTGAAGTTGGAGTGGTACTCCGCGTCGTCTTCACTCGCCTCTGACTGCGCCTGTGCCTCTGTGCTCTTGCCTCCCTTGGCCGGCCCTGCTGCCTGTAAAGCTGACAACTCTGCAACGAGCTTCTCCTTCACCTCAGCACTGGCTGCCACCTGCTGCTGCTTGGTCTCCGGCAGCTTGAGCCACTCCTCTGTGGTGATGCCCATCTTGTGGTTGTCGAACCGGTGTGCGATGTTATACTCACGCAGCTTGGCGTTCTTGACCTCGTTTGGATACTTCGAGTTCTTCCGGATCTTGTGGAAGTCCGGGGGCACGTTCGAGTCGCGACACACAGTGTAGCAGCGCTCCGGGGTGTGCCACAAGCGCGTGAAGCAGTACTTGCACTGCTTGTCCTTGGAGGCGTCAGGGGGTGGAACTTTGCTGTAGTTGGACTTGTCCCTCTCAGCGTTGTTCGCCTCCCTTGGTGGCTTCTTCGCGTCATCGTTGGCAGGTTGGGATGGCTCCTTCTTCTTGTGGTCCTTACGCCTTTCCCCAGTCCTCCTGGCAGAACCAGAGCGTATAGCTGGCATTTTACCGGGTAAAGGATTTTGGGCCTTGGTAATACCAGGTAAAATACCGGTATTACTTTACCTGGTATTACTAGGGTAATACCGGGATGGGAATTTTGGCAATATTCAAGAAAAGCGGCTTTAACGAACCTCTAATCTATTAAAACTGTATCGAATCAAGCACATATTGCACATTGCAACCTCGCCCATCGTTCCCGAAACTTGCTATTGTCTTTCTTCCACGAATTTCGAAATTTCGAAATTTCCCAAAATTTTCATGTCACATATTTCGGCCATTTCGGTAAGGTAATCGGGTAATCGGTGCGAACTTTCATGGTAAAATAGGGTAAAATCGATGGTATGGCGGGGGTAATACCCGGTAATACTCGTACCCGGTATTCCCGAAGGTATGAAAATTTGGTAAAATGCGGTAATACCACCCTGCACTGGGGTAATGAAATTTGGGGTAAAGTAATACCGGGTAAAATACCGGTATTACTTTTACCAGGTATTACCTTTGGTAAAATTTGTGCCAGCCATACCAGAGCGCCTCATGGCAGCCACCAGCTCGGGGAGGTCAAGTCCCAGCTGCCTACCCTCGTAGCAGGAGTAGACGCAGCTTGACCTGCGCGTGAGCTCCTGCTGGAGAGTCAACTCCCAAGCTTCAGCATCATTCTTCAGCTTGTCCTGGACCTCTACGATGATCTCCAGGTCCTCCCACGTCACCTTGTCGGGGGCGGGGTGGCTGACTCTCAGCTGCTCTGACACGCGCTCCTTGTACTCCTTGATGCGTAGCCCCTTGACGCACTCCTCAATGTCCTGCCTGACGATGGAGTCCTCGACCTTCTTGCCGCGGACTCCCTGCGGCGGCAGCTCTTCACATAGGCGAGGCCATCTTGTTCAGGGGTCTGCGACTTGGCCACCAGCAGGTCCTCCTTCTCCTTGGTGCCCTTCATCAGAAACTTGGCCTCAAGTTCTGCAGCGAAAGCCCTCAGATCCCAGAAATAGTGAGCATCTTCAGTACCATCCGCGCCTGTGAGGCCCTTGGTCGAGGTTCCCTCCTCTTCCCACTCGTCAAACGCTTCACCATCAGCATCACCATCTTGAAACTTTCTGCAGACTACCCATGTCTCCCCTGGCTTCATCTCATGAAAAGGGGGCAGCGCACAGCGCACCGAGCCCTGGAAAGATTCCCTCTCAGAGCTGTCCTTCAAGACGTGAAACGCGTGGGAAGCCATGAGGCCATCTTTCACTATGCGGCGCACCACCAATCGTGAGCGACCGAAGTGGCATGATCATCCCCTGCCAGAATCGAGGGCAGGAGATCCCATATTGACTTGTAGTCTGGCTGGGAGTTCTTGAGGGCCTACTTTGCGTCTGTGTTGAGACCCTGGAAAGCTGCTGACCTCATGTGCCTGCGTATCCTGGACTCATGAGCTCGCTGCGCTCTTCCCACCATCTCTACAAAACGCTTGATGAAAGCTGCTGTCCTATCCTCGTTCTTGTCACCAGTGCAGCGAAGCTTCGAGTCTACTTTGTCAAGTCCATCACCGTCCCTGTCAGGATGATCCATGTCGTCTAAGCTATCGAGTGCAAAAAGAAAATTGCTGGCTGTGGGCACTGAAGCTGTTAAAGCCAGCAAGCAGAACACTGGAGTAATTGCGGCAAACCCGCTTTAGCAGCACTTGACAAAACAAAAGCATACAACTTCAAACATGCCACTGGATGGAAAGCCTATACAGAACGGTTACAAAAACTAGTAAACACAAAGCTAGAGTTGGAAAGCAGTAAGGAGAATATAGACGGAAGCCACTCCCATGAAGAAGATACCTAGATACGGCCCACATGTGGGATTTCATTCATGAATCGGCAAACAAAGCGGCTTGTGCTGCCTTCGGAACGAGGGGGGGAAATATTCACAGAAGGCCGGTCCCATCAGCCACATCAAACTATCTATACAAATGGCTTCAGTCACTGAGAAAGGCACACCGAATGCTGGGAACGGTAGAAAAAGAAAGGGACTTGGAAGCAATAGACTGCCTTATTATAAGCACCATACCGTGCGACAATCTCCGTAGGAAGTCACAGGAACTGGCCACGGCATGGAGTGACAGACTTGAGGTCAGCTTACCAACAATCACAACGAAAAGCATTCCAAGAAAGCAGACTTAAAGACATAAGATACTGGAAACTTCAGGAGAAGGAAAAGATGCAATATTTGTTTGCTAAGAAGGTTTCAACCTTCTTGGACAGAGCCTTAGGAAATAAAAAAGGGACGGAGAAGGGCGCAGCTCCAGAATATGACAGTAAAGGTGAGATACCGGCCACAGAACACGCAAGAAAGCAAGCCATCTTAAAGGAATATAAGGAAAATAAGCTTTTCTCTACAAGACCCAATGCACCCATGCACCTCCCGTCATGGTTGGAATCGATCCTGGAAAACAGCCCTAATAAATTACCCCAGCATGTCATTGAGCAGTTAGCAGGACCTATACTAATGACGGAGCTGGAGGCAGTCTATGGATCATGTGGAGTATCCACAGCTCCAGGCCCATCTGGAATGCACTACGCACAATGGATACAGGGGCCCCGAAACCTCCAGGAACTTATACTTGAAATGTTCAACAACATTTCGAGAACAGGTTCTTTCCCGAAAGTAGCAATGGCGGTTTCATTCAGCCAATCCCTAAAGATCCAAGCAAACCATGCACATCAGATAACTCTAGACCACTAACCGTGCTGGAAACAGGCATGAAGCTGTTCAATTCCATCATTGCAAACAGAATAAAAAAGGCCCTGTCCAAACATCCGGTCCTCTTCCCAATCCAAGATGCCTTTCTCCCCAATAAAAACATCGAAGATTCGTTGCAAGTCCTAAATGAAGTAATCTGTGATGCTAACAGGTTTGACAAGGAGTTGCATGTTGTCTATCATGAGAAACCCGAAATAAACTAGCTATATGAGGGTGGGAAAAGAGACGGTACGACAGCTGCCATAAGGCAGCGGCTGAAGGACAATGGCTGCGGATAATATTGCCAGAGTAAGGGCTGGCGGCTTGCGCCGCCAAGTTATTACGAAGGGAAGATTGTCTGAGAGGGGCGCGTGTCGCAGTGTCATCATCATAACGTGTGACACCGCGACCGTAACTACGATGCTTCAGGTGTGAGTGACACAAGAAGTCACATACTACTAGATAGTACTATAGGGCACCCAATATTGCACTCTACGTGACACTACCTGACTACGAAGTGGTCACTAAGGATGAAGCACTACCCATTCAATGGAAGGGTACACTACGGTATGCATGCTAGAAAATACGTCTAGGGCACTACCGATTTACGTGCTAAAAGCACACTTAGCGAATTACCTCTAAGGCACTACCAAGTAAAGTGCTTCTAAGCACTACCTACAAAAGAGATCACAACGAGTCATCGAAGAATGTTGAAAATGTTGATTGTTGTTCTTAAAGATAATTTCAGGTCCCTCGAAGATCATCACACGCCATGGGGACGTGGAGAAGGGTCAAAACTGAAAATAGGCCTTGGCAGATCGCGTCAAAGTAAATGGCTGTAAAATACGACATTGCGCACACACAAACACGTCGAATTTTCTGAAAATTGAAGCCGTTGATGAACAGCGTTTGAGGGGGTTGCTGTTTAGGTTGATGTCGAGGAATTCCAACTTCCAGAGGGGTAGGGAGGAGAGAAGGGTCGATGAACGCGATCCGGCTGTAAATCTGGCCAGAAAATCTGCCAAATGGCTGATTAGTAAAGAATGACGAAAGAAGTCGAAGGGGTTGAGGTAAGGATGCCCGGTTGACGGGTTACCACTTCCCAGAAGTCCATTTGTCCAACATACAAAATACGGCTGCCTCTAAAAACCTCGAAGGTGGCAAAATCGACAGTCGATGGCGAATTGGGTTGGCACTACCAATTTTCAGGATCTGAAGTAGGGGGGCGATCAGAAAATAGGCAGAGAGCGGACAGCGCGGCTGGTCAGCGAACTCGGAGTTGATGCTGCGTGATAAGCCAGGGATGCGGCTGAAATTTGAGTGCCAAAAGTGGGGTCACAACTCCCACTTAAGGCTAAGAAATTCCGGGGAGACCAAATCCCGAAATAACTGTGACTACTGGGGTCACCACTCCCCAGAAGTCGCTGTAGGAGGTCGCAGCGGCCGAAAAGGGCAAGAGAACGCGAGGAGCCATGCCGGATGTAAAATTAAGCTAGGGAAAAGCGGGAATCCCAAGATCTGCTGATCAGAAATCTGAAACAAACAGAGGAAGCGTAAGCGAGGCCCATAACCTCATGAGAAACCCGAAATAAACTAGCTATATGAGGGTGGGAAAAGAGACGGTACGACAGCTGCCATAAGGCAGCAGCTGAAGGACAATGGCTGCGGATAATATTACCAGAGTAAGGGCTGGCGGCTTGCGCCGCCAAGTTATTACGAAGGGAAGATTGTCTGAGAGGGGCGCGTGTCGCAGTGTCATCATCATAACGTGTGACACCGCGACCGTAACTACGATGCTTCAGGTGTGAGTGACACAAAAAGTCACATACTACTAGATACTACTATAGGGCACCCAATATTGTACTCTACGTGAGTCTACCTGGACTTAAAACAAGCCTTTGACCGAGCAGAATTCTGGATGAGCATGCTAGAATTGGAGAAAATAGGATTACCCGAAGAAATCATTACAATTATCTCGGACATCACAGCTGAAGCATCTAGATCAGTCCTCACATCTGAAGGCATGGGTATGACGGATGAATGGATGCTTGAATGCGGGGTACCCCAAGGAGAAGTCCTTAGCCCCCTTAGGTTTGTGGCCATCATGGACATACTAGCTATCTGGCTGGCCGAAAGGGCAAACGGGAAGAACCCTATGAAACGGACTTATGGGTATGCCTTAGAAAAGCCGAGGGATGCAACCAGAAACCCGGGAGCAACATCACCCCAGAAGAACAGGAAATGGCTAGACATGAATTCACCGCCGAACATCTTTGCCAAATTTTTCCGTGATGACATCATTTTGATAGGTAAATCAAGAGAGGAAGTGCAGGACATGCTCGGGGTGATCAATGAGTTCATGCGGTTCATAGGGATTCCCACTAATGCCAAAAAATCGAAATACTTCCACAGGAAACCTTTGAAACAGAAGCGGAAAGCACGGGAAGGGCATGCCGAGTTGGAAAAGAAGCTAATGTCTGGAGGTATGCTAAAAATCGAAGAGGGAGAGAAAGGGCCCAACATATGGTCTGAGTGGCTTCCACCCAAGAACCTTGCCTACCTTGAATATAGCAACAAAACCGAAGCAAACCGATACTTAGGGGTCTGGTTTGCACTAGATGGCGGATGGGAACACCAAAAGAAGATACTTGTGGACAGACTTACTCAGAGCCTGCTGTCAGTCCAGACACGGACACTAAACCTGAACCAGCTCCGCTACATAATCAATGCGGTTGTTGTGCCAAGAATGGCATACCCTTTGAAAGTTACATCGATCATCTGTACGAAAACAAACAATGTAGCAAAAGAAATTGATGGCACAATAGCAAACTTCGTCCTGAGATATTTAAACTGTCCCATAGACACCAACCACCAATTAGTATGGACACCGGTCGCTCTAGGAGGACTGGGGATCGATAGTGTAACTGGCATTCTTTGCTCACGCGACATGCATCTCGGAGACCCTAATCACATTATGCAACACTACAGAATACGAGTATTGGAGCAACCAGGTCACACATGGATCACAAGGCACTCCAAATGCACACCTGTACAGGGACAACAGCCACACAGGAAAAATATTGGATTTAGATTATTTCTTGCTGATTTTAGATTAACTCTTTTTTCATGTTGATTTTAGATTAAGTTTTCTTGATGTCATCCGGCTATGACCGGTGGTTCGTTTTCACGACTCCTGTTCAAATAATAATGTGCACACAGGTCAAACGCTCTCGTTCCCGCTGGTGCCACCTCCCGCTGCTGCCTCCAAAAAGCTTTAAGAAGGTTTGTCTCGCTTGTGATAATGGTGGGCGCCGTTGTAATAGACACTCACGGCGTGTTCTGCTTGAAAAAAAGGCCCTTGTACTTCTTCTATATCCTAAACCCTTTGACTTGCCTTTTACCGCTGCACGCGACCGGCAAGCATCTTTGAAACTTCCAAGTTTCAAATATGCGTTTTGTATTTTGGGTGCACCCTAATTTTACAAAACGGCCGAGCGCTTCCCGTTTGTGCGGGATATTCACATTTATTCCATGGAATATTTCATATGGATTAACACACATAAGCACGAAGGCATCGGCCACGCATCTTTGAAACTAACGAGTTTCAAAGATGCGTTTTTTGTCATTTGGGTGCGCATACCCAAATAACAAATCAGCCGAGCGCTTCCCGTTGGCGTGGGGTATCCAACGCTTGAATGTTGAATATTCATTGTAATATGAGTTAGCAAGCGAGGTTGCAAAGGCATCGGGACAGAATCTACGAAACTGTCCTATGCCTTTGCCTTTGGGTTTGGGTTCGAAGGTGACACCCAAACCCAAAGATGCCAAACAGCCGAGGGCTTCCCGTGCGTCCTAGAGCACGAAACTTGGCACGAATACTACCATGGTACATATATTTAAGTTACCGGAAGCTCAAGACTTCAAGTTACTTGTGCGCGAAACGCGCAATTTATTTCTAAGGCAGATGTTTTGGGTTTGGGTTCGAACGTGACACCCAAACCCAAAGATGCCAAACAGCCGAGGGCTTCCCGTGCGTCCTAGAGCACGAAACTTGGCACAAATACTGCCAAGATACATATATTTAAGTTACCAGAAGCTCAAGGCTTCAAGTTACTTGTGCGCGAAACGCGCAATTATTTCTAAGGCAGATGTTTTGGGTTTGGGTTCGAACGTGACACCCAAACCCAAAGATGCCAAACAGCCGAGGGCTTCCCGTGCGTCCTAGAGCACGAAACTTGGCACGAATACTGCCAAGATACATATATTTAAGTTACCTGAAGCTCAAGGCTTCAAGTTACTTGTGCGCGAAACGCGCAATTTATTTCTAAGGCAGATGTTTTGGGTTTGGGTTCGAACGTGCCACCCAAACCCAAAGATGCCAAACAGCCGAGGGCTTCCCGTGCGTCCTAGAGCACGAAACTTGGCACACATACTGCCAAGATACATATATTTCAGTAACTTGAAGCTCAAGGCTTCAAGTTACTTACTTGTTTTCAAGCAGAACACGCCGTGAGTGTCTATTGTGGCAAAGATGGCAAATAATAAAAGTCATTATGCGGAAAGAGTCGTTATTCACGGCCGTGACTTTTAGATTCACGGCCGTGAATCTTTCCGAATGGAACCAAAAACCGTTCGATTAAAATCGGACGGTTTTTGGTTCCATTCGGACATATGGACATCACGGCAAGACAACTCTTCAGTGTAATATTTCGCATGGCATGGCGATAGCTCAACAGGTACAGTACAGCGTCATGGATGCATGCACCGGTAATAGCCAGATGACATAAAAAAAACTTAATCTAAAATCAACATGAAAAATGGGTTAATCTAAAATCAGAGAGAAATAATCTAAATTAAATTGCCTACCAGCAACACATGGAGCAAAATGGCAAGTTATGTCATGGAAAGAGAAGTGAGGGAGCTGAAAATCCAGGGCTCACCCTTATCTCACCACCTTCTCTTCAAAAAAGCCACAGACAAAAGTGGGAATTGGTTCAAGAGAGTGAGCTACTTGCTGTCAAAATATGGCTACTCCATAGATACTAAGCACTCCACCTTACAGGATTATGAGGAACTAGAGACCTTCCTATACTCTCCACTCCCGAAACCGGTCTATGAGAAGATAAGTATGCTAGTGGCAACCCGGAATCTCAGATACATGGGTTCGTTCCTTCAGCCATGTGGAGGGCGTATGCTAAGTCGGGAAGAACTACGGGTAAAGCATAGTTTACAAGGACCAGCTCCCCCATCATGGCTCATAGCTCTTCAGACGGAAGTCATTTGTGATGAGTCCGAAACAGAGTTAAGAAAGGTTAAGCTCAAATACAGAGACACACCGCACGCCCCGGAGGAGGGCATGCTGTGCTGGAAAGGGACAGGGATGAGCCAGGAAGAAATGGAGCTGGTCAAAGTTAAGAGATGTGCCACCGGGTTAGGTACTCTCCATTTGGAACAATACAGGAATCAGGAAGGAAGATATAGATCAGATAAAGCAGGAAGGAGGATTCTCCCAGTCAATGAATATCAGATATTGCAGGACGGGACAACACTGATGCCGGTGGACCCAAACAATTTGATAATGGATGCCAATAACACAGCACGGATCAATGCAGGAGGAGACTCGGGAACCAAGACATACCTGGCATATGTTGAAAATAGGCTCAAAGACCTATTCAGAGTGAGGTGCAATAACTCATGTGCAGCGGATAATAGTGATTTCAGCTGCCCGAGTGCATCAGAAGATAAAGAATAGGGCAAACATGAAAGCGCAGAACCCAGGGTTCCTTTCGATTTTGCAAGTGACGGTTCGCTCTACAAAAGCTCATCTTTCGCAAGCTGTGGAGCAGCATACATGCGATTTGAGGAGGGAGACTCAACACCAACCATGAGTAAACATACTATACCAAGGGAGACACCGATTACCTCCATTACAGCAGGAATCCTAGAAAACATTCATAAGCCTAGCTCCACCACTGCAGAGATTCTGGGACTCAGAAAGCTACTTCAAGATCGGAAGCATGAAATACTGAACACCATGGTCCCCCTTACCCATGTGATCGACTCCATGGCAACTATCAGTGTTGTAAGCCGTGACCTTGGAACCTTGAATATACGGGACCTAATGCAAGAGCCAAACCGAAGGGACCTGATAGCCATTATATTGATCCTGGAAGAATTAGGATTCTACAACACAACAGCAGGACAAGCGAAACTCTTGATCAAATGGATCAGAGGGCACAATAACGACAGGCTTCATGACAAGGTAGATGGAAGGGCCAAAAGAGCGGCTTTCAGATACGGTGGAAGACAGCTAAGATTCGATGAAGACGGAGACTTAGAGTTTTCTCTCTTTTTTCATGAACAATCCATAACAGGAGGCGTCAGGAGCCACATTAGGAGGCTCCAAAAGTTAAACCATCACAAAAAGTGGAAAGACATGAATGGACAATGCAGGGCACTTAGACTAATGGAGGAGAATCATGTGAAACCAACCAAGGATGTGTCAAAAATTGCCTCTAAGTATTTCACAGCCTATAGGTGCAGAGAACTCACAGGCTTTCCCTTACACGCATCCCCCCATAGAGCACACGGAATGGGGATGGGAGGAAGTCCGAACTGCCCCAAATGCGACACAGCAGCACTGTGCACTTATAAGCATATCCAATTGGATTGCTCAGGGGAAGGAAATGAATGATTACACCAGCTGAGGGAAAACCAACAAGAGGAAATAAATGAGGTGATCAAACAAGCTATTGTAGGAGACCCAAGAATGATAATAGAAGGCAGAAACACAAGGGGTGGCACTCTTAGAGCCTCCGAAATCTTCCCCTTAGCAGAAATAGACATAGACCTAACCGCCTCCAGACCGCCTGCTGCCCTCCCAGAGGCTAAGCATGTACAGGTTATCAAATACCAAGAAGGGTACTGTAGCAGTAGCCGCCGCATCCATCAGCACAAACAACAATGGGCATCACAACTTCCAAGACTTGCAGTATATAAAAAAGAAGGAATTCTGGAAGTTAGTTGAGTGGCATAGGCTAACAACTGATACAACCCAGACATCGATCAGTAGTTACACACAGCGGGCCAATGATATTCACTCAGCATTTATAGCATGTAATACTGAGTCGGGTGACCCGAAGAACTGTTATGCAATAAGGAGAGACCTGTTAGACATCATTATAGATGAGAGAGGCCTGGGAAAGGACGGATGTGAGCTTTTCTGCAACCCGGTAAACTCACACCCTGGAATCAAAACAAGGAGGTGTATCCCCACGGCAGCAATGAAAGAGGCGCTGAGACCCTTTTGCCATAAAGGAAAAATAGGATGGGATGGACTTGCAAGAGATGCATACATTAATAATATCACCGGTAAAGGAAGAAAGGTCTATGGAAACCCACCCTTTGATGGTGGGGTATTAAAGGGAGCATCCGCGGTTATGCAGACACTGTCCCGTGGCCTGGAGGCCGCCATGACCTCGGAGGGATTCGAGGGAATCTGGATTTTACCATTATCCCCGAAGAACCTCAAAAAGTGGATAGGGAAAGGCTTTAAACTAATATTCAAATCAAGGCACCGTATCGATATCTCCGATATCCGATATATCGATATATCGGAGATATCGGTATCTGTCGACAACTTTTTTTTGCGATATCGGAATATCAATATCTGTCGACAACTTTCGTGTAGTCATCGGTATCTGTCGACAACAATAACGGTGTTATTCATATCTGTCGACAAGTTTTGCAGTGTTATCGGTATCTGTCGACAACATTTTGTGGACAAGGATATCGATAACATTTGATGATATCGGAAATATCGATATCTCGGATGTCGGATCGTGCGCATCCCGCACAGTGGCTCGTGTGGCGGCTGGCGGTGGATGGATGCATGCCTTGGCGTTGACTTTGAAACACCCACGGAGCGATCGCGGATCTTGCGCGCTTTTCTTACGAGTATTCCATCCGTGGCGTTCATTCATGATGCACATTCATCAATTGCCATATCGATCCCAAATTGGGGGTGTTTAGGGTTTTCATTTGCTCAACCGTATCGATCAAGGAGTATTCGTGACATAATATTGAACTGTGACACGGTATTCGTGTGAACTCTCATTTCTCGGAATTTGAAAAGTAGGCTTGTCGATCGTGATTTGAAAATTCAGGATGGGTCGTGCTCGGAAATCCTGCAGGGGCTCTACAAGCACGGTTCTGGTCGCACAAGGATCAGGCCCAGTCAAGCGCGACACAGATTAACCCGTACGACATTAACGGCGTAAGGGTCATATTTGGACAAATTTATCACTTGCTGTCGATATCCCCGATATATCGATATATCGGGAAAAATCGGAATATCAATATCTGTCGACAAGTTTTCGTTTCTTGTCCGTATCTGTCGACAACTTTCGTGTAGTTATCGGTATCTGTCGACAACAATAATGGTGTTATTCATATCTGTCGACAAGTTTTACAGTGTCATCGGTATCTGTCGACAACAAACTTCATTATATCGAAAACTATCGATACGCGTTTTGGGAACCGATACGGTACCTTGATTCAAATACCCAAGGGGGACCAAACCCTTCATCCCACATGACTACTAGTCAGGTAAAGGACCCTACACAATGCCAGGGGAGGGATGTTACAAGGATAAGTATTCAGATGTGGTCATTATGTCTATAGATAGTGAAAGCATGGGATGCCCTGTTAGCGAGAAACTTGATAATGAGAAATTGCAATATAAGTTGCTACAGTGGTTCATGAATGTGGTCCCGCACAAAAAGATAACACCCAAAATGCTCAAAGAAACGGGCTTGCATCCGGATATGATTAAACAAGCCCTTAGTGAGAGAGAATGCCCGCTGCCACCCCGATTATGCCCGTGGGTTGGGGGTAAGGATAACGTGGAGCAGCAAAGCCAATACCCGGGAGCACACTTGGACGGGGAGCACAGGAATGCAGGAGGAACGCCCTTCCTTAACGCAGTGAAGTGGCCGAAGGAACTGGCCCTCATGGGATACTTGCCAGATGGCTTTGGTAAGGTGCTCAAAGGGGTGGGTGCCCCACACCGTGGGGTAAAGACACTTTTCAAAAAGCTGTCCAGGATGTGCAGGCGGCATGCTAGGGAGAGATGCATACTGCATGAAATGGGAGTTTCGTCTGAAGGAGGCACCATAGATGAATCACCCAGCATTCAGCAACTCTGTACGAAGAATAGAAAAGAATCTGAGATTGTGAAGATTGCAGGGGAGGTGCTATGCAGCTATGCGAACCCCCATCCTCCCCCCAACCCCCAAGGGGCTGGGGCCCCGTAGGGCCCCGGCCCTGCGGGGGCACCACCGGCCCAGGGGCCGGAGCACCCCTGGGCTTTCACTTCGTCACCACCGCCGCCCACTCCGCCTCCATCTCCATCGTGCATCAGCTCCACGACCTGCTGATGTTTTTCCCGACGCTGGTGGCAGACACGCTCACATTAGTGCCTTGTCACCCATGCTTCCATGCTTTGTGGAATGCTTCCTGCCTTTGCAGACTGTCATGTATGAGGGGAACAGACTCGAGTAGATCGTTCCGAAGGCGTTGCCTTACTCATCGACGTAAATGTTTTTATATATTAGCTCAAAAATGAGTTTTGATGCAGAAGTTCCAGTGTGGGCTATGTCGCTTGTACAGTCGTACAGAGTGACGTAATATAGCGTGATAGGGTGACTGCGTAATGCTGAGCGGGATGTAGAGGGGCTGGCGATAGGCTGCGACGTGCGGTGAGTTAACTGATTGCGAAATGCTGTAAGCGCGAAGGTATGGGTATGCATTGACTTGTTTATATCCGTGAGGTCGGATTGGGGTTGTGAGGCTAGCGGCTGCTAGCGGCTGCTAGCGTGGCGAAAGTGCCTGCGAGCGGGGGGGGAGGGCATGAGCCAGCCGGTTGTGCAGGCGCGAGCGTGACTGATGATAAAATATGGTCTGCGCTGGTGCTCGAGTGTGCGTTGCATATGAAGGGTGGGCGAAAGGTCGTGAAGCGTCGTAGCATAACTGAGCGTGACAGTTAGTGGTAGATACGCGCTGATTCTGAGGGGATTTTGAGTATCTTGAGCAGTGAAATATGGGCTGAGCTGGCGTGGGTTGCCGCGTTGTGTACGATGGTTGGAGCAGTGTCATGCGCTGTTGTAGTGTAACTGAGTGTGATAGGTCGAGGCTGATGGGGGATGATCCTGTCGTAACTGAGCGTGAAAGTTGACGGGGGTTTTTTGGGTTTATTGCGGAAGGGATATGGCGGAGCGGGAGATGGTTGGGTGCAGGGGTATAGGGGGAGGTCCCTAGGGATTCCCAGCTTGGGATTGAGGGTTGTGACACCAGTTTTGGTGCATGACCGTGCCGTGGCACGTCCCTGCTCCCGGGGCGCATATTAGGGGTGACGAAATCCCATTGTGGTTTTATCCGGTAATGCAAAATGGGGTCGGGTACACTCACGGCACATAAAGACTTCATTCTCGCTTCAATTAAAGCAGGAATGAAGGCCATTGAAGTAGAATTGCATCAGAATTAAAGGAGATTACACCAGAAATAAAGGAGATTACACCAGGATTGAACCAGAAATAAAGGAGATTACACCAGGATTGAATCAGAAATAAAGGCCATTGAATAAAAAATGAAGGTTATTTGAATCAGAAATAAAGCATGATTTAAGACTGTTTGCATTACGCAGCGCTCGCGCGTTTTCATTCCGGAGCGCTCGCGTACGTGTGTGTATACATATATACATACGGTGCAGCAACGATTTTGCTATTATATTACGATGCAAACTGTGAGGTGTGTGTAGATATCATACATATATGTTAGAATGGCAGATGTGGATAATTACATTCACTGCAAAGGCAATAATAGGCAAATAAAGAACAAATGCGTGATGCTAGAATACAAACAATGCACGAATGACCATTGAAGCAATATTGCATCAGAAGTAAAGCAAGATAGAACTAATAAATAACGGTTATTCAAGCTGGTTTGAGTTTCTCTTATAAATGTAAGTTATTCAGTATGCCCCTTGGAACTATCACCGCCCGAGCTTCGCCCTCTTTAACTGATAACAAGGCTACCCTTGCAAGGATCTTGGACAACTTTACAACTTGCAGGGATGTTTCTGATGTGTTCACGATGGCCACTGTATCGTGCCATTCCTTGCGCAGCAAAGGAAAGTTGTGGAAGATAGCCACCTCATGTGAGGATCCATCACTTACTTCCACTTCGCAAAACGTTGACACCTCTCCATATGTAGCCATGTCACGACACACTATAAAGCAGGATTTCTTTACTTGTTGCCGCGTGTTCAATGCTGACACAACCTCATTCCTACCGATCATTGCTCTTTCAAACATACGATATCGCTTGACGGTCACACCCAGTTTCTCGGTGAAGAATCCCTGCAGTACATCCCAAATAATGTCTTCGGGACCCACGGTGTCCTCCCAATCGCCAACCAGATGGTGCAGACAGAACTCTTCCACACTGTCAAACTGTGGAAGCTCTTCAAATGCAGTATCGGAGCCATAGGGTACCTCCAACTTCATCGCCCTGCACAACTCGGTATATCTGAGTACTTCAAGCTGGAAAAAGTACATCCTCTCCTGATGCTTTTCTGGGTACGCAGTGACTTTGTTCACGGTCAATGCCTTGGCACCCCCCAAAAACTGTTCAATGTACAGCTCCTTCCTCATAGCCAAGGCACCGCAGTACTCCTCACTTTGCAACATGTGGCAGACTAAAGTGTGCAAGTTCGACGTCAGTTGACTAATAAACTTATACTTTTCAAACAAGATACCGAGTTGTCGTGCACTGTTTAATGCTAGCTCTCGACTTGTACGATAAACTTGGCCAGGGTGGCACAGGAACCAGGCATGGCGAAATATCACAAACAAGTGCCATAAAATATCGCGCATCCACTCGTCTTTAAAGAGGTCTTGAAAGCCTACTAGCGGAAGGTACAGTGCGAACATCCATGCCGTATCATCGTAGGTCCAAAACCCACGAGCTTCACTAACCCGTTTCGGCGGCCTGGAAACGGCATGTACCGTGACAACAGACAGCAACAGTTCGTCGATCAACCGGCCGTTTGCTGGAGACAACCAGGCACCATCGACTCTACCCTTCGCAGTTTTAGGAAAGACATAGTCGAACAACCCATCAGCAACTCCATGATTCAAAGTGTGCGCCACCGGAAAATTGCAGCCTCTCACCAGATCGAACCAGGGGATAGCCTTCACGAAGCAGTTCAGTGTCTTCATGTGCGAGTCCAACGTGGGGTTTTCAGCTTCGGCCCGCAAAGAAGCATCAGTAAATAGAGTTGCATTAGTGGCATAAATTGCTGGCTGCTCTGAAGTGTATCGCCAACCGCCCTCGTCACCGTCACCCTCGTCACCGTCGCTTCCACCGCTCTCGTCACCGTCGCTTTCACTAGCAGCTTCCCTTGCCTTTCTTTTCGCCTGCTGCGCCTTCTTTTTTTTCGCCAGCTTTGACCTGTTATCCTTCGTCACCGTCCTTTCAGCGTCCGTAGTTTGAGGTGCGGGCTTACAGTAGCCTCCGTGGCGGACAGTGTTACCCAAGTAGTTGCCTACCCACCGGCAACGAAAGCAAAAATTGTATCCAGAATGCCCAATAAGGGAGACCAGTTTCGTGAGCGCAGGCACATCCGCATCGATCTGAAATAACACGCTTCGTCGGTTCGTTTTTTCCTCTGGCGAATTCCCAAAGAACGCGAGTCGGACGACCTCTCGAGCAAGCAAAAGCAAGTGACCCTCCATGCTCTTGGACTGTTTCGGTCCCCCAACAAGTTGAACCATTCGGTTGAATTTCTTTTTGGACGAATACTTCACAGGTAACCACAAGGGCCGCATGATGATGCACCCAACTGACCACTCCTCCCGCTTAAAACAGTCTTCCCAATCGATACCAAGATTATACAAGTCTACACTCTTGTCGTAAATTGAAACTCCCAGGTTCTCCGTACACCACGCATCCAGGTTTAAAGCAAATGGCGTGCGCAACAGAGGTGGCGGTTCGTAGGGAGAGGCTTGGTCCTTGGTGCGGTCGAACTCACCATATAGACTGTTGTATTCACCATCTTCGTGCATAGAATCTTGGCCGTTGCCAACACCAAAGTACAGTCCCCAAGCCGCCGGCATGAGGTCCCCACCCCTCCGGTTTTTGAATCTCGCTGCTCCACAAATCTTTCCCGAGTCTTTGATTTCCTCACATCTGCATAGTGCACAACCTGGGCAATCCACAAGGTGCTGTCTCCACTCAGTACGCGGCAAGTAGTCAAAGACCTTGCAGCAACCCTCGACACATGTGTGATATTCACAGCGGCGGTCGTCGGACTTGTTTTTATTAATTCCAAAAATTTTGAAAAACTCATGTCCGCTCCGCGGGAAAATGTTACCCTTGGGTAGTTTGACAAAGTGTTCAAACTTGCAATAATGATCTATGCACTCCTTCGAGACCCCTTGTTGAACCATCTCTGCCAACTGCAACAGTGCTTGCAGAAGCGTGCAATCGGAACCCGGGTAAAGAGGTCTAAGTGCATCGAGAGAACTTAAATCGTACTTTAGGTAGTCATATTCGTCGTCATCACAATAATACGGCTCTTCCATATCCTCGAATTCTTCAGGAGCATCAGAAAAAACTTCCTCGTCACTGGACAAATGCGCCATCCAGTCGGTAGTTCCCCAGGGCACTGAATTATGTTCTGACTGAGCACTATCCGTTGACCCCCCCCATTTATCCCTTGACTCGCTTGGCTCGCTTGACTCGTCACTGAAAGGCATGCTTTCCTTCTTAGCAACAACAGTGTACAGGAATAATCGCGGCGGCTTACGTTTTGGGAACACTAATTTTAGAAGAGTTGCGTTTATTGTGATGGAACGTCAACAGAATGAAAGTTGATGAAAACGGTCATGTGACACGGTCATGTGTCCGTAGGACGCCCGTCAGATCACAGATCTGGCTTTCGATCCGAGGATACAGGTTTCCGACCAGACACGGCAACTATTTTAGTCCAGTAGGCGTCTCGTTTGTTCGTGCTAAACCATGAACGTTCGGACCCATGAACGTTCGAACTAAATCCCTTCTCGAAGCCTTTCACTGACTCCTTTGGTCAAACCTAAACCTGCAGTCAGCATGCGGACGCGTAGATTTACAGTAGAACTGGGGGAAGCGGAAAAAGTAGTGACAATCCCAGCGCCAAACACAGAAGTGGGTTCGGAGGGATACCGCGCGGAGATGATGTATCTTGCGGATAGCTTGACAGGTCTCCTATCAAAAGTGTGCAAAGTCCCAAACGGGCGTAATTTTGACATAGAGGTGAAGATGGGAGAAACGTGGGCCTTCACGAGTGCACTCTTACTGGTGGGGGAAAATGCTTTTAGAAGTGAGGACGAAGACGCTGAAGAAGGTGAGTAAATGGTGAGTCACCGTCGATGTCACAAATATGAGCATTTGCAACCTGCGTGCCTTGGGTGCGACTTGGGCAAACAGTTGCCAACGCGTGGCTATTCGCTGTGACTAGTGCTGCCACTCGAGAATTTGTTTGCAAACGACTGCTTTGGGGGTTGCGCAGGAACGCGGATTCGTCTGAACATCGCCGAGCCGGAAACGCCGGCGGTAGGTTCAGTGGCAACTGGAAGCGCACGAAAAAAGCGGACCCGGGATGAGAGTAGCGATATTGCGGAAGGTGCGGTAACTTCTCGAAATGTCCTGGTAGTAGCTTCTCTTCTCTAATTGTATTGTGCCTCGATGCTTCCGCCCTGATCCATATTCCAAATATGGACCGGTTTCCCAGTGAACATTCCTATTTAGCTCTTCCTGAGCTGTCGGTTTTCGAGGAATTTCTTCCTTAAAATTACCGCTTTTCCCTCCATCCTTGTCTTGTTCGTTAAAGTAGGCCCTCTTGTTGTTCAGGAGAATCGGACACAAAACCACAAAAGCGTGAAACCTGGAAGAAGCACCCGCTGTTTGACGACATTATGTTCGTGGCCATGGAGAAACTCGAAAGAATTTCAGCGCGGAGCTCGGTCAAAACCACACCTATAGAAATATTTAAGCCGTTCCCTGAATACTCGGAGGAGGAGATCGGGAACTGCTTTAAATATTTTAAGAAGAATTTCTCCGCCGTCGGCCACAGGAACTTGGGGATGAAAGGTGCGCGTCCTTCTAAAAACCCCCTTGCGGTAATTTGGTAACTCGCAGAACATGTTATCGCGGCGTTCGCAAACAGTACGAACGGAGTGTACAGGGCATTAAGTATGCATGAGATATAGTTGTATTTCTCTTCTAATTAGTTTTGGGGCGTTTTAACTCGATGCATGTTGAACGCCTGTGGGTACGATCGTGTGATACTCCTGATGTACGAGGTTCCCTGCGAACTAGAGTCCGACGCATATGTTTACTGTGTTGTATTTATTGTCTGTGCAGAATTCAAAACCATATTGCGATCGGGGACGTACAACTATGGGTACCACCGACTCGGGAAGGTGGCTGACCGAGAGTACACCGGGATCGTCGGAAAGGGAAAAGAAAAGTTGAAGGCGGAGTTGAAGGCGGAGTCTTCAGCGCCAACTGCGACCCTGGAAGACGACGACGACCAGGAAAATGAGAAAGAAGCGGTGGTTGAGTCTCCGCTTGTGCCTCGCACCCTCCCTGTTGACACCTTGACTGACTTCGAGAAGGAAGTTGACGCCTTGACTGACTTCGAGAAGGAAAGGAACGCGCAAGTGGATCGTGTTCAAGCTGAATTGCGAAAGCGGAAGGAGCAAATGCTCGGACTGGGGGTCCCTCCTGCGCTGATCGGGGAAGTAGAGCCAGCTGCGACTTCCGCCCCACTCACGACTCGGCGGGTAGGGACCCTCTTCAACAAGGTCCCAAGCACGATCCCGGTTGCCGGGGCAAGAGGGCCACTGGTTGGGCAGAGGCATGCTACCGCGGGTGCCGAGGCGGCGGGGACTAGAGGGGCCAATAAGGCCAATACTGTGCAGAAGGCCAAGACTAAAAAAGTACTTGCCGTGTCCCCCCGCGACCTCAAGGAGTTTCCAGAGCCTAGTTCTAAGAAGTATGCTCCCGCAATACTCCCCGAGTATGCACATTTGTTTGGTGAGAAGCAAGAACTTGCAGACGCGATACGGAAGGAGGAGGAGGGAGGACTGATCACAACCTGCGACCTCTCGGGCATGGTGTGCCAAGAGGGCTTTCATACACCCCGGACATGGTGGTTGGGAATCATCGTTGGGCACCGGTTGTCCGAGGTGGCGATTGAGGGTAAGGTCTACACCATCGTCTTTCAGGACGGGGACATTTCCTGCGTGAAGGAAGCAGCGGCAAGAACAATGTTGGGCCTGCCTGCTTTACCAAAGCGCGTGGCACCACGCAGGGGCGCTGCACCACGCAGGGCCGCACGGAATAGGAAGTTGGTGGACACCCCACGCGGGGTGTATGCAGACGAACGCTCCAGCAGTAGTAGTGATGATGACGAGGCGCCCTTGATTACACGCCGTGCTAGACAAAGATAGTCCTGCTAGGGTAGCCTTGTTATCAGTTAAAGAGGGCGAAGCTCGGGCGGTGATAGTTCCAAGGGGCATACTGAATAACTTACATTTATAAGAGAAACTCAAAC
>LGRX02003519.1:0-22595 GCA_001247695.2 Cymbomonas tetramitiformis
CTATAGAATTGCCCTGCACATGTCACTTGCATAGGTTGTCCCATAAACATCGCCCGTGTACGAATAGCATTGTTACAAACGCACAGACATAACTGGAAAATCGGGTTTTTTCGCGCGGGCGGTGCGCGGGCGGTAGGAGGGCGGTAAAAGGGCGGTCGATAGATATAATGATGCGGTGAGATATCGGGGGCGTGAAGGGACGGAGTAATATGGCGCGGGTGATGTGTGTGTTATTGCGCGGGTGATATGAGGTAACGCGGGTGGTCATACATACACATTGAATGTATGTTATGCGCATGTTCATGGCCCAATCAGTAAACCCTATCATTCTAGCGACATATGCCGCACGTTTGCCTAAAATTCCGATTGGACTGTAAACTGACCGCCTGCTTACGTACGATAGCTTAAAATGACGGCATTGATCTCCTCTACACGTACACCAAATTACGGGACGATTGGATAAGTGATGCGTATGTTATGGCCCGATCAGTAAACCCTCCTATCATTCTAGCGACATATGTCGCACGTTTGCCTAAAATTCCGATTGGACTGTAAACTGACCGCCTGCTTACGTTCGATAGCTTAAAATGGCGGCATTGATCTCTTCTACACGTGCACCAAATTACACGATGATTGGATAAGTGATGCGTATGTTATGGCCCGATCAGTAAACCCTATCATTCTAGCGACATATGTCGCACGTTTGCCTAACATTCCGATTGGACTGTAAACGGACCGCCTGCTTACGTTCGATAGCTTAAAATGACGGCATTGATCTCCTGTAATGGCGCGTAACTTAAAGTGATATCTAGTTTCGTGAAATGAATACAGTCACCTCAAAGTGATACCAAATAATGAAATAGATAAAGTCAGCTCAAATAGTAAAACAGATAAAAGTCAGCTCAAATATTAAAACAGATAAAAGTCAGCTTAAATGATAAAACAGATAAACGTTAGCTCACAGGCATCCTCTGTTAGAAGAGGGCATCCTCTGTTAGAAGAGGGCATCCTCTGTTAGAAGAGGGCATCCTCTATTAGAAGAGGGCATCTACTACTGAAATATAGCATATTAGAATAGGATTGGAAAAGTCAGAATATTCATACAGAAAAATCACTTTGGCACCGCGCGCACGTAGGCCCACGTTCCAACTGGCTGCAACTCTAAACTGTCAAAGTCTGCATAGTGTTCGAGCTTTAGCATGGAGCCACGAATACCCTCTGCCCACAAGATATCATGGTTGTGGCGCATACGCTCCGGGGCGTATTTCTTTATCTTGCCCACTTGCCAACCCTCTCCTTTCCACAGCATCAAAATGAATAGAGTACGGAAGGTTACTGCACCTGACAAAAAGGTATTGGGCTTTTCCACAACCGCAAATCCTTCAGGGCACTCAAAGGCCATACTCTGGACAGTGTTTGTAGGAGCTGTGCCATCGACCTCACATACCGTATCCGCCTGGGAAAAATAATTAATATAGAATAAGTTTTCTTAATCTTAGAATAACCCGTTTCATCGTTAATTTAGAATAAGTTTTCTTGATGTCATCCGGCTATGACCGGTGGTCCTTTTCACGACTCGTGTTCAAATAATGTGCACACAGGTCAAACGCTCTCGTTCCCGCTGGTGCCATCATGAGGAAGCCTCCAAAAAGCTTTAAGAAGGTTTGTCTCGCTTGTGATAATGGTGGGCGCCGTTGTAATAGACACTCACGGCGTGTCCTGCTTGAAAAAAAGGCCCCTGTACTTCTTCTAGATTCTAAACCCTTTGACTTGCCTTTTACCGCTGCACGCGACCGGCAAGCATCTTTGAAACTTCCGAGTTTCAAAGATGCGTTTTGTATTTTGGGTGCACCCTAATTTTACAAAACGGCCGAGCGCTTCCCGTTTGTGCGGGATATTCACATTTATTCCATGGAATATTTCATATGGATTAACACACATAAGCACGAAGGCATCGGCCACGCATCTTTGAAACTAACGAGTTTCAAAGATGCGTTTTTTGTCATTTGGGTGCGCATACCCAAATAACAAATCAGCCGAGCGCTTCCCGTTGGCGTGGGGTATCCAACGCTTGAATGTTGAATATTCATTGTAATATGAGTTAGCAAGCGAGGTTGCAAAGGCATCGGGACAGAATCTACGAAACTGTCCTATGCCTTTGCCTTTGGGTTTGGGTTCGAAGGTGACACCCAAACCCAAAGATGCCAAACAGCCGAGGGCTTCCCGTGCGTCCTAACGCACGAAACTTGGCACTACTATGGTACATATATTTAAGTTACGAGAAGCTCAAGGCTTCAAGTTACTTGTGCGCGAAACGCGCAATCTATTTCTAAGGCAGATGTTTTGGGTTTGGGTTCGAACGTGACACCCAAACCCAAAGATGCCAAACAGCCGAGGGCTTCCCGTGCGTCCTAGAGCACGAAACTTGGCACGAATACTGCCAAGATACATATATTTGAGTTACTTGAAGCTCAAGGCTTCAAGTTACTTTTGCGCGAAACGCGCAATCTATTTCTAAGGCAGATGTTTTGGGTTCGGGTTCGAACGTGACACCCAAACCCAAAGATGCCAAACAGCCGAGGGCTTCCCGTGCGTCCTAGAGCACGAAACTTGGCACACATACTGCCAAGATACATATCTTTCAGTAAGTTGAAGCTCAAGGCTTCAAGTTACTTACTTTTTGTCAAGCAGAACACGCCGTGAGTGTCTATTGTGGCAAAGATGGCAAATAATAAAAGTCATTATGCGTAAAGAGTCGTTAATCACGGCCGTGACTTTTAGATTCACGGCCGTGAATCTTTCCGAATGGAACCAAAAACCGTTCGATTTTAATCGAACGGTTTTTGGTTCCATTCAAGACAACTCTTCAGTGTAATATTTCGCATGGCATGGGGATAGCTCAACAGGTACAGGTACAACGTCATGGATGCATGCACCGGTCATAGCCGGATGACATAAAGAAAACTTATTCTAAATTAACGATAAAATGGGATATTCTAAACTTATGAAAAAATATTCTAAATTAAATAGCCTACCATCTGCCTGCATATCTGCCGCTGATCCGCAAGGCAACTCGTCATCCGAAGAATCCAACTCCGTTTCAAACGAACGCGCAACATCATCAGCACGAAGAGCCAGTGTGTTGTGGGTTGTTGTCTTGTTGAAGTAGTCGGCCGCGGAATCCATTTTTCCACGCCGCAAGATCCAATGAAATTTGGTAAAATATCGGGAAAATGGTAAATTGTCGAGAAAATTGGTAAATTACCATATGACAGTCATGGTAATTTACCAATTGCCAAGGTAATCCTTAAGTATGGGGGGTAAATCGAGAAAGGGGGTCGGTAATACTTGGTAAATTACTGGTAATACCCTTACCAGTAATTTACCAAAAATTTTACCCGGTAGCCTTACGTGGTACGAGCTCCTGGGGAGCGCCCACACTGTTCTGAACGCCTCCTCGCAGATCTTCTTTTCGAAAAGCTTCAGGGTGCCGATAACACGCTCTCCAGACTCGCGCTTCACCATCGCTTTGCGCATAGTTGCCATAATGTAAGACCTGAACTCAGTTTGGCCCATGCGCTCCTTATGCTCCATATTGCCCTTGAATGTGCTGAACAAGAAACTGCAGTTCCGATCGCACCCACAGCTGAAACCGCCCTCGCATAGTACGGGAATATTGGACTGTGCAATTTGAAGAGTCTTCTGCTTTGACAATCTCCTGCCGCTGGAGTTGCTGCTATTGCTGCTCATCGTGCGAGACGCGTACCGTTGTTATGTTGTTTCATATTTGAACGCTTACCTGATATGAGGGTCCTTGTTTCCTAGAACTTGGGCGGGGCGATGACAGTGACCGCCCAAGTTTTCGAAGACTTGGGCGGGCGATGACAGTGACCGCCCAAGTTTTCGAAGACTTGGGCGGGGCGATGACAGTGACCGCCCAAGTTTTCGAAGACTTGGGCGGGGCGATGACAGTGACCGCCCAAGTTTTCGAAGACTTGGGCGGGGCGATGACAGTGACGCCCAAGTTTTCGGAAGACTTGGGCGGGGCGATGACAGTGACCGCCCAAGTTTTCGAAGACTTGGGCGGGGCGATGACCGTGACCGCCCAAGTTTTCGAAGACTTGGGCGGGGCGATGACGGTGACCGCCCAAGTTTTCGAAGACTTGGGCGGGGCGATGACAGTGACCGCCCAAGTTTTCGAAGACTTGGGCGGGGCGATGACGGTGACCGTCCAAGTTTTCGAAGACTTGGGCGGGGAGTTTCGCAGGGTTAAACAGAGCCCGTTGTGCTGCATACAAAACTTTTCACAATGTCATCTTTTCTACACCCAAGTGTACATGTCTTCTTGAAGCAGGTGTTTCATGATGATGATAAACTTCTGGAAGCTATCCAGAAGTTTGAGGAAAACGGCACGCAGTTGAAGACGGATTCGGCGGTGATAGCGCCGTGCGTCGGGAAGGAGAAGGCAGGTGTTGATAGGGTTACGCTAGAAGATTTGGGCATTTCCATCGGGACAAAAGAAGAGATCGCTCAGATTGAATCCCTTAAGTTTGTAGACGAAGAAGGGTTTAGGTATCTTCGGCAAGGTTTCCTGTTCACCTTGCACTCGCAAGATGCGTCGCGTCGACAGGTGGACATAGACATAATGCGACGGTTCGATCGCTTAAAAGAAGTTTGCGCACCTTGGACCGAAGACCGCGGTGACGAAAAGTCGAAAACGGATTGGGAATTACGAGCCCACACGACTTGCTTGGATCTTCTGGAGGATATGAGGGATAGAGCAGCCGAGTCTGTCTTGTCTCAACCATCATCCCCAGGTACTGTTCGAAAACCTAATTTTCACTTTGTCGCGTCCTCCGTGTTCTTGATGGAACATCGCGTGTCCTCAGGTTCTTTGCCGGGAGATGCGTTCGTCCGCAAGCACCTCTGCAACATTCTGAACGAACCATCTGCTGGAGGGACACCTCGCTTGCTTCGGGGGAACGATACGGACCGTGGGGAATTGGTTGCTCTCAATCTCACCGCCGAGATTACGGACCCTCCGAACTATGTTTTGTGTGTTGTTTTTTACACAATACAGGACAAGAAGGTCATGGTCCGATATTTAGATCCTACGTCGACAGGACATCTTGTGGAGGTTCCTCTAGAAGTGGATCTCGACCCACACTACATCGTGCAGCCTGAAGGTCGCGAGGCTTTCAATCTGGGGCAGCGGATGTTGTGCCTGCTTCAGGATGCCCACAGTCGAAAGTTGAATGAGTCTGAACGGCAGGAACTTGACAGGTATTTCGACGAAATGACTTACGAGGACGCGAAGTTTGCTGTATATATGGGGCAACAGTTGCCTGCCGAGTCCGCCTTCAGAGAAGTAGCGCTCATGTCGAACGAGGAGATCGACAAGGTGCACGAAAGGTTACCGTATCGCTCGGGGAAACCAGAAACACCAGCTGAACCAACATTTATCCAGTCAGCACCAGAGGATGCATGGGATCCGCACGGTAGGAGCCTTTATCGGATAAAGCTGATGCAGAAGAAGTACGAGCTTCTGCTGGTCGGCAGTGTCAACAGCGGACAGGGCAGCGCACATGCAAGCGAAACTACAGCCGTTGACGATCTCCGAACAGTCGCTGAATTGGGATCCCAGCGTCGCGACAGCCTATACCACAATGAAGTCTCGGATTATGCTAAGACAGCGTCTGAAGTCTTGGGGGAGACGGCGGTGTCCTCTGGCGAAGCCAGTGGTCCTACGTTGTTGAATCGGGTACCAGAAATCGTGGACCTCCCGGGCTTCCTGTTGACTGGGTTGGACGAGGAGACCGATCAAGGGCGGGATCCCGTAGCGCTGGCACAAATGGTACTTCAAGACAACCCCATTGCTACCGAAAAACACGAGACGAGGGGTGCGGTGGCTGACCAGCACATGCAGGTAATTGAAAATTGGACGTTGCAGGCGCCATACACCTACGCTGACCTGGTCCTTATGTTGCAGAACAGTGGCTGTGAAATCAGCGAGCCATTTGATTTTAACCAGGATCATACCCAGGAGATGGAAGAAGTGCTTAAAGGTTCTGCAGCCTGCACGGACGCCACGCACCCTTCGACCTGGGAAACCAATAGCGCAGAGCAGACTGGGCCGCAACGATGGGGGTTTCTTCTGTCCTTCAAGCTGAAGAACAAAAGGCTGCAACCCGAGTTGGTGTTCGATTCGACGGTGAAGACCATGTTGTACGAGATGCCAAAGGACTGTCCTTACGCGGACGCCATCCTTATATTGCATCCCCGACACGATTGCGAAGTATTGCCTACTGTTCCCGACGCACTACTTTTTTGTATCGAAAAGTTCCAGGAGGTGGAGGGTATTACGAGGATTGCACTGCCAGCAGGCAAAGGTCCTATAGATAAGCTCAAAACCACGATATCAGCCGACCCGAAGACCAGCCCGAAATATCTCGACGCGCGTCTTTCCGAGGAAGTGGGGAACAGCGGGGTGATTGTCAGTTATCAGAAGTTTGTTCCTGATCAGCAGGTGAACAAGATACCGAACAAGAGCGGCATACTGGAGGGAAAGTCGATCATCCCAGCCTTCAAGGCTTCTATCAAGTGCGAGCGGTACCTGGAGTTCCGGTATGAAGTGCTGCAAGGGATGAGGGTGTCCACCACCATGCACAAGGAGTTTCGTGGTGTCCACAGGTTCGTTTGCCTGACCATGAACCTGTCACTGACCCAACTTCATTTGTAACACATTCGTTTGTAGTACATAGTCAAGATATATGAATAAGGAGGTTGTTGGTGCCCACAGGTTCGTTTGCCTGACATGGGTTGGCCAGTGGCACGCCACTTACATGGCGATAAACGCCAATGACCCCAAGCCGGGCGAGGTTACTTGCACGATGTTCCAGGCTTCCGCTGTGTATGACCGGAAGCTGGAGATGAAGCGAAAGGAGAAGTATGCCGGCGACTACCCGCACGTGCGAATAACAAAGAAGAGTGGCTCGAAGGCTTCTCTGACAGGCGTCGTCACGCGCCTGGTGGAAAACAGAAAAGAAGGGCCGCTAACCAGACAAGAAATTGACAAGGAGAACGAGCACTACAGGTTGTTCAATAAGGTCCTGGGGATGTTCTGGCAGAAGATCGAGGAAGCAGAGAAGCTGGGCAAAGAGGCTGTTGGGAGGTTTGAGGCTAGGAAGTGGTGCTTGGCGGGCAGCCAATTCAATAAAAACGCCCCTGCGCGAGTAGTGGGGAAGATCATCTTAGGCAACAAGGGCCAAACCGCCGTGTATGAGGATTTCCCGACTGGAAGCTCGCGGAAGCCGCCTTCCACCCCGAAGACCACGACCCCTATCCCAGGCGGGAAGGGCAAAGCCCCGGTAGTGCGTGTACCTATGGATCTTGCCGAAGAGCATGACAGCAGCGACGAAGACATGGGCGACGTCGGACGGCGAGGGGGGAAGAAGCAGCCTCCGCCGGAAGCAGTTGCCATGCATGTGGCTAAGCAGGTGAGTACGGAGTTTTGCTCGAGTTGCAATCGTCTGTTTTTTTTGTTACAGCTTGGTACGTACTGACCGATGTTTTGTTACGCATGGACGGACCTCCGCAGAACGTGAAAGAGGGGGAGTTGAGGAGTGCCTTGCTCGCGGTGTCGGTGGACGACGAGACGCGGAGGCTGCAGAGCGTCGGTGACAAGCGGAAACGTGAAGAAAGCGAGCGGGACCTTAATGAGCTAAAGAAGGCCAAGGAAGCAGTGGAGGCCGAGAAGAAGAAGGCGGATGAGACACTGGCGAGCCTTCGAGAAGAGATGCAGAAGAAGGTGGAGGATGAACGTCTGCGCGGGGAAAAACAGCTGGCTTCGGCCCTGTCTGCCGAGCGAGACGAAAGCCGTAAGACAGTGGAGCTCCTTACGACGAAGCACGCTGAAGCCCTGCAGATGCAGATGGCCGAGGCGAAGCAACGGGAGGAGACTCGTGCCGTGGAGCACCAGACAACATTGGGTTTATTCTGGTCAGGGCAGCAGGTGTTGCTGGAGGAGAACACGAAGGCGCAGCAGGCTTTGCTGGAGGAGAACACGAAGGCGCTTACTTCTCGGGACTCGCTTTTGAAGGAGGCAACGGAGTCTTTCCAAAGGACCACTGCCGAGACTGCGAAAATGGCCCACGACGCCCAGGCGAAGATGCTCGAAAATAATGCACTGGCCCAACAGAGGATGCTAGACAAGAACGCGGACACCTTGAAGGAGATTAACAATCACCACGCCTCGGAGGCTGCAGCGATGAGGGAGATCCTGAAGACAGCCGTGCAGGTAGGAGCTAGTTGTTACGTTCAAGTTGTTTGTGTTTATTGTGGAGGAGGGAACTCTGGCTTGAGGTCCAGATTGAAAGACACGGAACTTGTAACTGGTGTGGGGGGGGGCGGTTGGTACGTCACCGGTAACAGGCAGTAACAGCAGCAGGCCCGTTCGCCCAAATGTTCCAACTGGGCGGAGGAGGCTTTTACCCGGGAGCGCCAGCGCTCGGCGCAGTAGGAGGGTCACCTGCTTTAACGACGCCAACGGGCTCCAAAGTCCCGGGAGCCTCTCCTCCATCACGACCGGCGATGTTCGCTTCTCCACCACGAGCAGGTCCGCAGTGGCCAGGTCAGTTCGACCTCACCCCGGCGGCGAAAGCTGACGCGGAGAAGTTAGGAGAAAGCCTCTGGACAGACTTGAAGGGCGAGGACCCGGAGAAGAAACGGTCGGCGATCGCACAGTACAACGGGTTCAAGGAGCTCGCCCAGCACCTGGAAGTGTCTGAACAAGTTCTGCGCGCCAAGGTGATTGTGCAAACGTTTGACCTGTACATGTCTGTTAGCAAATAGGTAGTTATGCTTAATAAGCCAGCCAGCAAACGAACAGAGAGATCGCACCTGCACTGCCATCGTATGTACCGGCCTGTACAATGAATAATACCGCGCCCGCAAGAAAACCCCTAACCCTGGGTGCTTTGCCTGTTCAAATAAAGATTGTATATTTTCATAGCACCAACGTCTTATCTGGTAGCATTCTTCTTGCCTTTTGTCGGTTTTTGTTGATTTTTTGTGCTACGCACACAGTTACAGTCTCGTGCAGACCTACACCCCCTAGATTTAAGGTTGGTGCCACCGCTTTTAACATTAAAGCCTCCCATTCTCGGGGTGTATGTAAGATATGAACAAAAGTTTCTTCAGACTCAGTTTGTTTGGAATGACTTTGACGTATCCAATCTGAAAACATCGTCATTATCACCACTTTCAACAAATGGCACTTGAGCACCACCCGAATCTCGGTGACAAATCGCCTGGAAACCCCAAATTTCGGGCTATACCCTAAAATTTCAAATTTTTGAATAACGTGTCGTTATCTACTCTCCAAATGCTATTTAGTCATATAAAAAAACCTCATTATCATAACTTCCGCCGATTGACACCTGAGCACCGCCCGAAACTGGGCGAAAAATCGCCTGGAAACCCAAAATTTCGGGCTATACCCTAAAATTTCAAATTTTGAAATAACGTGTCATTATCTACTCTCCAAATGCTATCTAGTCATATAAAAAAAACATCGTTATCATAACTTCCGCCGATTGACACCTGAGCACCGCCCGAAACGGGGCGAAAAATCGCCTGGAAACCCAAAATTTCGGGCTATACCCTAAAATTTCAAATTTTGAAATAACGTGTCATTATCTACTCTCCAAATGCTATCTAGTCATATAAAAAAACCTCGTTATCATAACTTTTCAAAAAATGAGAATATAATGAGACACCCGCGTGTCTCATTTTTGCGATATGGTCGTTTCAGATGGCTGAAGTCCAATGGCAGCGTGAAATTGCCAGAGGATGAAGTTTGTCGAGTGAAGAGGCGCGCAGCACGGCACCGATGGGATGAGGCCACAGACGAGATCTACATGATCACACTGTTGGGCAAGGAGGTGAGAATACCCAAGCCTGCTGACCGTCTTACATTGGTCAAGGAGTATCACTCCAGAACTGGTCATTGGGGAATAAGGCGTACGCAGCATCTTTTGTGGCAGCGCCATTGGTGGGCCGACCTGAAGAAGGGCGTGGAGGCAGTGGTCACTCAGTGCGAGACCTGCCAGCGCGTGAAGACCCATTACGCGAGGGAGGAGGCGTGTTTGTCCCCCCTTGAGATCGTGTCATTCATGTATCGTTGGTCACTGGACTTGGCATGGCCTTCGAGGAGAGAAACCAAGGCTGGTAACAACAGGGTGCTCATCATGATTGAGCACTACACCAGATTCACAGTCTGTGTGCCTATCCCCAATAAGAAGGCGAGCACCATTGCGGCAGCATTTCGCAGTCATGTACTAGCCGTGTTCGGTGCGCCAGCAGAGTGCTTGGTGGATGGAGGCAAAGAGTTCGAGGGTGAGTTCGAGCAGCTATGCAGAAACTGTCTGATAGACAGGAGGGTTACCTCGCCAGACTCGCCAGAAGGCAACGGTCTTACCGAGCGAGTGGTGCGTACAATGAAGTTTTGTTTCAAGAAGATCGCCTTGGAGAAGGGCCTCGATTACGAGTGGGATGAACAACTCTGGCCACTCGTGCTGAGTTATAATGCAGCACGCCAAGAGTCCACAGGAGTGGCGCCGTTTACCTTGCTGTTTGCCCAAGAGGCAGTGGTGCCACCAGCTTTGAAGCAGGCGCCCAGCATGGATTATTTCAGTCCAGAGGTCAGTGATGACAAGGACGCCCGAGTTAAGGACCTCCTCCTGAGAGCACAGGTAGTGAGGCGGTTGATGGTGCATGCTGGCTGCAGCTTGGAGGTTGCGCAGCATCGTGATACTTTACATTATGAAGGGAGAATGGGGTGGGGGCTACGAGCCTACGCCACACCAGTTTAAAGTGGGGGACTTCGTCTACATCAGACAGAAGCCTCGCAGCGGTATGGAAGTCGCAACCAAGTCCGCCATGGCGCCATTTTGAAGCTGGTCAAGATACAGCGAGATGGTGTTGTGGTGCTCGAGGACGCCACCAAGTTAAGAGAGAAGAGCACTGTTCAGAGCATTGCGCCGTGTCACCTGCAGGTGAAGGACCAGTATGACTGTAGTGCAGCCGTGCCCAGTAGACATCTTGCATGTGAAGTGTGCAGGAAGTCTGATGGAGAGGCAGAGATGTTGTTGTGCGACGCGTGCAACAAGGGGTACCATTTGTGGTGTCTCACCCCAGCACTGGATGAAGTACCAGAAGGCGAGTGGCTATGTCCTAGGTGCTCAGGCACGAGGATGCAAGCTGCTAGCGCTGAGGTGCAGACCCAGGAAACCAAGAGCTCTTGTGTCCTGGAGGACAGATTGGGGATGAAGGAGCAGCAATTGAACGAGAAGCTGTCCTCAGACATGCGCCTGCTGCCAGCAGACGTGGGTCCCCGTCGTGTGGTGAAGGGAGATAAGTTTCAGTCATGGCATGCTATCTCGTCAAGGGAGATGATGTTGGAAGAGAAGGACTTGTTCCTCCACATGCCAGATCAGGTTGATTGGGGCAGACAGGACAAGCTCTCAGAGGCTGTGAAGATCTTCATGCCTGGGCACTAGAATGAGGGACATCGCACCGTGCTGAGCAAGAAGTATCGAGAACAGAAAGCAATGGCAAGGCAACTGAGGGATGCACCTCGGGTGCCTGCTTTGGCTGAAGAAGAAGTTGAAAAACGAGGAGAATTGAGACATATGACCAGGGCTCAGGTGCGCGAAGCTAGCGCACTGCAGTGGGGGCTTGAGCTGGTTATCACAGTGCCTTCCGAGGTGAGGCGCTTGGCGACAGAGGTGGACTGAAAGTCCATCGATGGCGTGTGGGACCCATGGGCAGGTACTGGGGTTATCAGTGAGGTGATGGTGGAGCAATGGCCGCAGTTGAGATTTATGAATAATGACTGGAACTCTCAGCTGGGTTGGTCTGAGGCGCATGATGCACTTCAGCCAGGTAACTATCTCATATGGAAGGAGAAGTGTACTAGGGTGTATCGCGAGTCAGACGAGAGACAGTCGTGTCTGAATGACGAGTGACAGCACCAGTGACAGTCACCAGTATGACCGCGAGGTATGACAAGGGTGACTGACAGCTTGTGACTTTTTGAACATCTGCAACCACAGCAGATCAGGTTGAGAGAATTGGTGGGAAACCATTCCAGAAATGGGGGGGGAACCATTTTATATTCAAACAGCCACACAGATCTGGAGGGAAACCAGGAGAGTCCCAGATCTTGCCACATCATCAGATCTATGACTATTCAGTAATTCAGAGCAGAGATCGCTGTATGACTGGCAGCTACAGCCCAAGGGCCAAATGACAAGACCTGTCAGAGGATATGTGAACATGAAGTGACTGAGCATGTGACTGTCGAATTCGGATGAGATCTGAGGGAATTCGAGTCGACATGTTACTACTTAAAGAGCTGAACAAGCTCTCATGTCGGTTTTTGAATTAGTTACACATTGGCACTGACCTCTGGTGTCTTGTAACTTCAAACAGTGAAAGTTCATCTAAGTATAAAGAAATATCCGACAGTATACAAAGCATTCCGATATCAACCTATGGTCCTAGTACCATATTCCCTGTAAGTGTTACTTGCACCCTTGTGAGACTGGTTCAGTTCTCACAACCGAACAACTGGTATCAGCGTGGTCGTGGTTCACGACTTCCGTTAGTATCTGCGTTCCACAACGCGTTGTACAAACACAATTTTAGCCTGAATCTTCCGCCTTTGGGCGAAGGTGTCGTGCCTCAACCAAAGCACGACCTGTTCCTCTGAGAACACACTATATCTGCATATCGTACCGACCTGTGCCGCATAATTACGACTGTGCAGTTTGCCGCTGGGCCAACTTCCCTTCTCTGAGCGACCTTTCCGCAGGATTCTTCGCGCAATTGGAATTTTGCCCTGAAACGAAATCGTGCCTCAACCAAAGCACGACTTGTTCTCATAAGAACACTACGTATCTGTTAATTATCTCGACTTGTTCCCGCATAATGATGACGACTGCACGCCTTCAGAAATTGTCTCGTACCAGCGTGTGAATTTCTCCGGCGACCTTTCCGCAAGCCGGTGGAATTTCAGTTTAAATCGGCGAATTCTCGCTGGGCAAGTCTTGACAATTCTTGACGCGACAGACACCGTACGACAGTACTTGAACTACGAGCTCAGCACCGTATTTTGGTGCCCTTCCCCTCGTGCGGTGATCGTCCTGCGCAATTTGCCCCCTAGTGGCGAAATCGTACGGAAATTAACGACTACCGACGCCTCCTCCTTGCTGCCGTTTCCGTGCGCAAGGCTGAGAGCGTGATCGACAGCAGCTGCGTTTTGTTACGGAAGAAATCTTCTTTTCTGGACAATCTTTCCGCGGGATTTATTTTTGCCGGCGGTTTGTACCGGTAATTAAACATATTTTAGCCGAAATTATCGCCAAAACGCGTCTGCCGTACCGTAATGATGATGAATGACTACGGAGCACAACAGCCCGTCACTGGTGCGAGCGTATCTCCGCGACCAGTGACGTCTTTCGGGCCAGCAGTGTCGGAATTGGGCGCCCACTTTGGGGTCCCGCCGTCTGCCGTACAACACACAGCTGGCTTTCCGCCGTTTCCGTACGACTACAGCGGACAATTTGCTGCGTACCCTCCGGGTGTTGCTTTCGACGCCGGGTTAATGATGACACCGCAGCAGCAATTTGTGGGCCAGCCGCAATTGCACCCGCAGACGCCGCAACAGCAGATTTTTCCACAACAGCAATTTGTGAGCCGGTCGCAATTGCAACCGCAAACGTCACAGCGGCTGGAGTTTCAGCAATTCGTGCACCAGCAGCAACTGGAACTGCAACGACAACTGCTTTGGCAGCAACAGCAACCGCACCAACACCAACTGCAGCCGAGATCGCTATGGCAAACGCAGGTGCCGGTTGCTTCCGTGGCAGTGAGACCCGTGTCACCGGTTCCCTTCGGTGCCTTCACACCTGAACTGGTGCAGCCTTCCTCTACACCTGCTTTCCTTGCTGCTTCTGGACAGGCACCCTTGCACCCGGGCCCTGTCAACCCTGCAGGATCTACCAGCCCTGAGGGGGGGGAGGAGAACCAACGCCAGTACAGTAGGACCCTTGCCGCTGGCTTCACAGCTCAGCGCTGGTTCCTGCACAGTATCTCCTGCAGTGTTCTTTACTGACGTTACGCAGGGCGGTGCTCCTGAGCCAGCGATTTTGTCTGCGTTATCGACTTCGGGACCTGCGCCTACCACTTCTTGCCCAAAGATGGGGAATTGGGTCCCCATGGCAACAGGGGCCGCCGGAGGCCCTGGCCAATTTTCTGCGACGTCAGTAACAGAGGCCAGCGATGCGGTGTCTTGCCCGACGATGGGGGATCGGGTCCCCATGGCAACAGGGGCCGCCGGAGGCCCTGGCCAATTTTCTGCGACGTCAGCAACAGAGGCCAGCGCAGCGGTGTCTTGCCCGACGATGGGGGATCGGGTCCCCATGGCAACAGGGGCCGCCGGAGGCCCTGGCCAATTTTCTGCGACGTCAGTGACAGGGGCCAGCGCAGCGGTGTCTTGCCCGACGATGGGGGATCGGGTCCCCATGGCAACAAGGGCCGCCGGAGGCCCTGGCCAATTTTCTGCGACGTCAGTGACAGGGGCCAGCGCAGCAGTGTCTTGCCCGACGATGGGGGATCGGGTCCCCATGGCAACAGGGGCCGCCGGAGGCCCTGGCCAAAATTCTGCGACACCAGCAACAGGGGCCAGCGTAGCGGTAGCAACGCCAGGGGGGGTCCAGCAGCAGCCAGCAGCAGCAGCAGCCAGCGAGGGCCGCGCAGAACGAACCAGGAGGTTATCGGAGCGCACAGAGCTGCTGATTCAGCGCAGTAGAGCCATCGCAGGTGCTGCCTCAGCCGCCCGAGCAGGCGCTGCCCCGACTGCGCACGCAGGCGCGGTCCCAGCAACCCACGCAGGCGCTGCCCCAGCGGCTCACACAAGCGTCGCCCCAGCTGCTCACGCAAGCGTTGCCCCAGCAGCCCACGCAAGCGCTACCCCAACTGCGCACGCAGGCGCGGTCCCAGCGGCCCACGCAGGCGCTGCCCCAGCGGCTCACGCGAGCGCCGCCTCAATCGCTCACGCAAGCGCTGCTCCAGCAACCTTGGCAAGCGCTGCCCCGGTAGTCCATGTGGGTGTCGTTCCAGCGGTTCACACGAGCGCTGCTCAGCTCAGTTACGTGGATGTGTTTCCCCAGCTGTCAGCACCCGGTAACCCTCCAGCACCGATGCCAGCGTCAGGTGACCTAGTCAGTCCAGGCTTAGTGACTGCATTGGAGGCTCATGGATCGCAACTGCAAGCAGGAGTGCGTTCGGTCAGACAGCTGAGAGAGACACACGGGTTACAGCCTGCAGACTTGCCAGTTCACAAACCGGACCCAGTTGCACCCGTCAGTGGCTCAACCTCAGCACCTGCAGCCAGTACGTCATCCCGATCTTTTACCAGACCCCAGCATAAAGGCCCAGGAAGATTGTCTGAGCAGGATGTTCTCGGTAGAGTTCATAGAAGGAAAGGGCCAGATCAGAAGGTGAGGGTGCTGAAGTGGACTGAGGATGACAATTCCCTCTGGAGCGACCATAGTGGGGAGAGCGCTGGATCTCAGCGGAGTACCCCAGTTCGGCTGCAGTTGATAGCAGCTACCAGGAAGGAGAGAGAGACACTCGTACGTTGGTTTAATAATGAACCACGTACCCAGCCTGGCAGTTTGCAGTTGTACGCAGCCACTGTGACAAATCTGCAGGACCTGAAGGACCAAGTGAGCTCGAGGGAGTACGCTCGCATGTTGAGACATGGGGCTCTCAGACACGAAGGAGGAATTCCCGTTAAGTTCTTTGCGGGAATTAACTTCGGACGAGCACGACCTCTGAACCGACGAGATGAGCACCCAACTCAGAGCAACAGGTTTGCTGTGCTCCCCGAGGTTCCGTCAGATCAGTCAGCATCATTGGTGGCAGCACCCAGCAACAGCCAGCCGGCCCAGCGGGGGTCCCCTGAGGATGATCCCAGCAGCAGCAGCGGTAGCGAATCGTCGCTCAGTGGGAATTCAGTATCGCCAGAGCGAGAGCGCAGATACCGCAGCAGCAGCAGTGACGACAGTGGAGAGCGGAGCAGAGGGCGGCGAAGATTCAAGAAGAAGAAGAAGAAGACGTCCAAGAAGCCCAAGAAGCGAAGCAAGTTCACTGCTGAGGAGAAGGGAAAGGCTAGGGCTGCTGTAGCGGCTGAGGAGAACCACTCCCTGACGCCAGAGATGGCGGTGAAAACCCTGCTGAAGGACAAGGCTCTTAGAGACCAGGCCTTCGAGTGTCTGCCTGCGGAGAGACAGCGGGCTATAGCCAGTGCGAAGGCCGCAGGGGAAGACGTGCACTGGGAGCAAGAGGGGTGGGAAGCTATGATGGCCAGAGGACAGTGCTGCAGGAGAGGAGTACCCCTCACCCGTTGCCAGTGCGTTCCCCCACACCGAAGGACACAGACTTGGTGTGGTACGAACACACCAAAGCCCTACATCCAACGCTGAGTGAGGATGAGGCATGGCAATTGGCGGTGCATAACCACACTGGAGCCAGCACAGCGCAGACCTCGGGGACAGGAGGAGGAGTGTCGAGTTCAGTATCCTCAGCACAACCTTCGGGCTCGGAGACAGCAGCCTTGGAGGAGTGGAGATACCCTTCAGTGCCTATCACTGTGGAACAAGGTATCCGGGACCACGTGAGGGTGCACAACTCGGGGGTAGAAGAAGCTACCGCCATTGCAGCAAAGTATTCCAACTTAGCTGTGAGTTATGGGCACGCAAAGAACCATAGAGTTCGTGAGACCCTGCCCGGTCCAGTGATGCAGCTCATCAGCGACACAGGTCACCCGGTACCCGAAGGCGCAGGGTGTGTCCGGTGTGGTCGCTTACTGCGATCGCCCGAGGGCCAGATCCGGGTCACTCCCGGATTAATCTGGGATGTGATGTTGGGTTCCAACCGGACCTGTGTGCAGGTGCCTCTTTGTCAGGAGTGCACTAAACCCCCCTGGACGGGAGCCTTAGCTCAGCTGCCCATCATTCCCACGCCCGATGTGACAACGCCACAGTCTCAGCCGCGGAGTACTAGTGATCAGCAGCCCCCGCCAGATCCAGACCCTTCTCCCCACAGAGACGCGCCTGAGCAGGAACGTGGACCTCCGCCTCGCAGAGACGCGTCCGAGCAGGAACGTGAACCTCCACCGCGGTCAGAGACCGATCCTGCGCGGTTGGAGCAGACACAGCTGAAGAAGCTGGAGGCAGAGGACAGACTCCTGAGTACCTTACGGAAGCTAAGGGAGCGCATCACTACGTACACGTGTCCTCTAGATCAGGCAGCGGGAGAGAAGACATCTGGTCATTTGCTGCAACCGTTAAAACTTCTGATGAGGGAGCTGCAAGATTACTTCAAGGAGCCGCAGGTGAAGAGAGCGCTGGCCACGAAGATGAACGAGGACGCCGATGGAAGTGAAGCCACGGTCACCACTGTCTCTGAAGAATTGCGTCTGATCATCAGAGATAGGGTGGAAGAATCAGTCCAAGGGCTGCTAAACCAGAAGGTTCTAACCAATCAGATGAATACGCTGGACGATCTGATCGGCACCCTCGCTCGATCTTGCATCAGCGACGCTCACCTTAGCATTCTACCCAGCATGTTGTCACGGTCTCGGCAGGCCTCGGGCAAGAACGCAAGAAGGAATGCGCGGACCTTCCACCACGCTCTAATGGAAGCGTTTGAGCTGATGGAATCCCTGCATAAGCACGGAGTCACCGGTCCAGTCAGCAGAGCCTCGTTACCCGGCATCTTCCTCAGTGGACTAACACCAGAGTTGCACGCGAGGGTTCATAATGAGCTGTTGGGCAAGGTGGACTTTCATCAGTCAACTGGACCAGCTGGGTGGGAGGCGGAACTACTGCGCAAATACGTGGAGCAGGCTACATTGGAGGAGCGACGGGATCCGGTGGGACTGAAGGCAGCCAGGGACCAGTCTCCCTTTCCAGTGGCTGCGCTGGTTGAGTGCCTCGATGAGCACGTGGAGCAGTGCTACGCGCTACCGACAGCGCCGGCAGAAGTGGAGGGCAGGCAGCTGCCTGGATCGTCTACGTACACTGGTTGCAGGAAATGCAAATCTAAGGAGCACTTGGCGAGGGACTGCCCGCAGCAGCACGACCAGCAGAAGAAAGCTGCATGGGTAAAGTGCATCTGGGATGAGGCGTTCGAGACCCTGGAGAACTCTGGCGCAAGCCCGGAACTTATGGAGGAGACGTTCGCAGTCATCGCGCAGGAGAGGGGTTCAGATTTTGGCGAGGGAGAGGCCGCGGGGGCCAGTTCCTCTCCCGGTCGCAAGGCATAGGGCCCGGAGCCAGCAGGGGGAGTACTCCGCCCCTTGCTGAGGCCGACAGGAGCGGGACCAGGCCTCTGGAGGAGAGGTCTGTGAGGGGGCGACACAGCCAGCCCTACCGGTGGAACACCCATTTCAGAGAAGACCACCGGATGAGGTATGGCCCGGGACCAGCCCAAAAGGCAACCGAGAAGCTGAGGCGAGCTGTGAGGTGGTTGAAGCGGACTCACCCGGTTACTGTGGTGGCTCCAAGCGAGATGGAGCCAGAGGTGGCACCAGCGCAGGCATCCACCCCAACAGAGGTACAAATCAGGTTCCCTTTGTTCGGGCAAGGAAGTCGGGGGCACCCGTGCACAAAAGGTGTGTACCAGCGCGCCTTGCAGCCATCAGGTGCCAGAAGGGTGAGGTTCAGGGAGGAGGCAGCGCCCCGGCAGCTCTTTGGACGTGCGCTGCGACGACGACTGGACCGTGCCAAGCCGCCGCCGCTGTCGCGAGCACAACAGCGAGTGCAACGCGACAAACCAGCAGCGTGGGAGGCAGCCAGGACACTGACGAGCAGGCGGCGGGAAGCAGAGGTGCATCAGCACAGAGTCAGGAGTGCCATGGTACAGGTGAAGGGCCGCATAGAGCACCTGAGGAAGATGGTGAAGGCGAGCAGGGAAACGGCGACCGCCAGACCAGCACCCTGGCCAGATGATCCAGCGCCGGAAGACTCCATCACCAGGTCTGCCCGCTGGACTGCCCTGATAGCGGAGGCAGGCACTTACCACCTACCCGACGACAACTCTGACGAAGAACTGAACCCGCGGGAAGTGGAGCCAGGTTTGCACAAACTGGCCAGCATCAGGCCGGACATAGGCGTGGACGCGGGGGCGGGGCATTGGGGAGAGTGGCTGGACGAACATGTGCTAGCTGCCATGGATGCGTCCGGGCCCACTCTCATGATCTTTTGGGCGTGGATTGGCAAGGTGAGAGTGAAGGTCCTCATCGATACCGGGGCCTCCTCCAGCTTCACATCCCTAGAGACTGTGAAGAAGCTCAAGCTTCAACCATCAGTCCATGAGAAACCAATGCGGGTGCAGATTGCAGATGGCACAGTCTACGACGCCAACTCTTGCATTCGACCCAAGCTCACGGCGGAGACGCGGAAGGGAAGTTATGCCAAGCAGGTAACTCTGCGAGTGATGCCCTTATCCTTGGGAGTGGACGTGGTGCTGGGGGGTGACTGGTTACGAGCTCAGCGGCGGATCACCTTTGACTACGCACAGTATGGGAGTGTGCGGTTTGGCCATGGGTCACAGAAGGTAGTCATTGCGGGATGCAATCCAGGGTCGTCATCTACAGGGTCTGGGCAGGCCATGGGACTGGTAGAGGCACAGCTTATCCGTACTAAGCAAGCCAGGAAGGACCTGCGAGCCTTGAAGAATAGCGGCGAGGAGGCGTACCTGATGTATCTGGCTCCAGATGGCACATTTAAAATGGAGGCCACCGACGACCCCAACTCTCCCTTAGAGGCCTCTGCAGCCCTATCAGAGTCATCTTCATCCTCATCATCGGAAGCAGAGGGTGACAACGCTAGGCAAAGGGGGGGGGAAGTTACCTCTGACGAAGAAAGCTGCAACAGCGACAGCACAGTAGCAAGCATAGCCACCCTAATCTCCGACAGCAGTTCGTCTGAATCTGAACAAGATGCAACAGAGCAGGAGGACTGGGCTCAGGAGCAGGTGTGTGCTCTGCGACCGGCGACGTGCCCCACATCAGCGCAACCCGCTGTGCGAGACTGGGGACCTTACCCCACAAGGGCCAGATGGGAGGCATTCCAGATGCTTCCACGAGAGCGCAGGGAGCAGGCTGCACAGCACCACGCGGAGGAATTGGAACCTGAGTGGGAAGAGGAGGCATACTGTTTGTGGAAAACAGGGCAGGCTCTGCGTCTGCAGCAGGAGCAACGGAGGAGCAGAGGGGTGAACCACAGGAGATCGCGCAGAGTTAGCGAGCCAGTACTGGCAGCACCTATAGCATCTGAGGCAGGGCAAAGCAAAGATGGGTATAGCTGTTTCAGGGAAGAGGCACCAGCTGCTGCAGCGACACCTAGTGAAGAGCAGAGCAGCGGCGCGGATGGCAAGGTCAAGCAGCACGAAGGCGAGACCAAGGAGGCTAAGCAGGATGAGGAGGACGCAGAGGTACCACAATGGATCCTGGACGAGCTGGTGAAGCTGAAGCAGTGGTACCAGGACGTGGTGGGCATGGAGCTCCCTAAGGGCGTCGTGGACCGCGACCACAAATCGCCGCTGCGCGTGGACCCCGAGTACCGTGATGGCGCACGGCACAAGAGGTGCTACAAGCTGTCCATGGAGGAGTTACGACAACTTCGTGGGCAATTGGACGAGCTCTTGGCAAAGGGATACATCCGTCCCTCGTCTTCACCTTGGGGCAGTCCAGTCCTGATGGTGCCCAAGCCCTCCAACCCCAAGGAGCTGCGACTGGTGATCGACTATCGCCAGATCAACGAGATCACTGTGAAGGACCGTTACCCTCTCCCTGATGTACAGTCCCTCATTGATGACCTCCAGGGAGCGACTATCTTCTCCACCGCGGACGCTCTGTGGGGATTCTGGCAGGTGCCCATGGAGGAGGACGCTATCGAGAAGACAGCGATGACCACGCCGTTCGGAGCTTATGAGTGGCTGGTTATGCCCATGGGGTTGTCAAACAGTCCTTCTTGCTGGCAGCGTATGATGCAGAGCTCGTACCTAGGACATCTCCCATTCGTAAGGGTGTTCGTGGACGATATCATGATCTTCAGTAAGAATCCAACTGAACACCTCGATCATTTGAAGCAGGTGCTGGAGGTCTGCCGTCAGAACAAAGTCCGGCTGAAGGAATCAAAACTGCGGTGCTTCAAGCGCTCTGTACGGTTCCTCGGGCATGTCATTGATCGTGAAGGATGCCGACCCCAGCAGGACAAGATCGCAGCAGTAAGGGATTGGCCCAAGCTGGAAACTGTCAAACATGTGCGACAGTTCCTGGGTCCGGCCGGGTTCTACCGCCGGTACATCCAGGGGTTCTCCGATCTAGCTCACCCATTGACCAAGCTGACGAAGAGCTTAGTGCCCTGGGAGTGGGGCCCAGAGCAGGAGCGAGCATTCGAACGGTTGAAGCACGCGCTGACCACAGCCCCTACGTTGATCCTTCCAGATCAGAAGGCAGCTCACAATGGCACCAGCCCATTCGTCGTACAGACGGACGCTAGTGCGGTGGCACTGGCTGGGGTACTGATGCAGGACCTGGGGAAGGGCCTGCAGCCGATCGCCTTCGAGAGCAAGCAGTTCTCATCAGCGGAACAAAACTACCATGCAGGGGAACGGGAGTTAGCAGCGATTCACCACTGCACGACTCAAACGTGGAGGCATTACCTTATCTTCACGGAGTTCCGACTCATGGGGGACCATGCGCCGCTGAAGTGGCTCTTCGCTCCAGGCCGGGAACTCAGCAGGTGACAAGCGAGGTGGTACGAGGACCTGGTGGAGGTGGGCGTGCATGCGATGGAGCACGTGCCAGGGCGCACGCTGGTGGTGCCGGACGCGGCCTCTCGCCGACCGGACTACGTGCAGACGACAGCGCGAGACGGGCTTAAGGAGGCGGGGTATGTGGACCCGAGCACCGACCAGCCTGTATCCGCGGAGGAGGGCCGAAGAGCAGCGGGAGCTAAGGGGAACCCAGCAGAAGTAACCAAAGCTAAGGCTGAGGTGAACGCAGCGGTAAAGGAGAAGAAGATGGGGAAGGAGGACCCTAGCTCCCCGTTGGACGCGGGGTTCAGTTCAGCAGACGAGGAGGACGAGGAGTACCCTCCAGTGAACCCTCCTGTGGTAACTGGGAAGCTGACGCAGCTTAATGGACTGTGGTGGGCGGAGACCCCCGACCTGTGGCGCGACGCCATGGACACAGTGGCCACGATGGCGGCAGTCTCTGCCCTTGCGGGCGTAACTACTAGAGCGGCAGCAGCAGAGCAATCAGCAACAGGTGATGACCCAGCGTCTCCCTTGGATGCAGAAGCCGTTCTGTCAGAGACACCCCCAGCACAACCGCCTGCAACAGTAGCTCAGAAGCCAGTAGCGGAGCAGCAGCAGCCATCAGCAGCAGTGCAGCAACCAGCAGCACAACCGCCAGCGACAGCCGCAGAGCAGCAGCAAGCAAGCCCAAGGATCCGACC
>LGRX02003523.1:0-17400 GCA_001247695.2 Cymbomonas tetramitiformis
CTGTGGAGGACGTGGTTGTGAAGACAGTGCAAGAAGCGTTGTACACGGTCTTGCACACACATTTTCCCCCGAATGTCCAGCCTCCACACAATTGATGTGAGACAGAAAAGGATTTTCTCTAGTCACTCGCAATGAGTTTTATGCACACCGGAACTAGCAAGCACTGCGGACGAGGACTCGGGTGTATAAGCTGTTGAGGGTCAATGTGCAAGAATTATTACCGCATGTTCGCACATCGATCTAAGTTGATCATTAGCTGCCAGAAAGCAACTTCTCTGTTCTGAGCAGTAGCAAGTGACATGAATACAACATGCAGAAGGCCGGCTGTTGGTAGGACATTGTCACTATCATTTTTAGGCAACTTCTGCAGATGCACGTGGGACCGTTATATTAGCAGATAAGCAGAGGATGATGAATCGCCTTGCTGGAAGCATCCCCTTGCGACTTTGGCTGTGAGTCCTCGGTGCATCTGAGCGACTGTCGGTGAAGAGTTATCTCACCAGAATCAGGTTTGGTCACAAGTGACCCTAAGGGTCTGCACAAACACAAGCCCCACACAACGCACAAAGATCATTGTTTCACATAGCTACCAAGCTATGTGGTATGCATTAGAGAGAGAGAGAGAGAGGGAGGGAGCTCGCGTGTGCTTTGGAGGATGTGAATTGTATGGATATATATTCTACAGTTTCCTTATACAGATCCTCCATGTGCATACTTAGTAGGGGTTAATCCCGCCATAAGCACACCATATTGAAATCAGCCCAAGCAGCTGTGAGTCTTGGTTTGGAACCCTTGGTTGTTTCTTAGTGCCGAGGACTGTAACAGGCAGCCCTACCCGAGAGTCACGGTGTAGGCCCCTGACTACAACACTAGGTAGTAGTCCATACAGACCGTGATGACCTGACAGTAGTAGTAGGAGTACAATATTCCGACCGAGCGGATCTTAGGTTTTAGTTTCACTCTCAGTTTGACTTATTCAAGTTATGATATACGTTGAGTTCTGATACGGTCAAATATACTGAAACGGTGTATCCCTCTGGGTCGTGGACCCGCTCCACTTTATTTCGTTCTCTGTGTTGGTCATGATTGGTTAAAAGACGCCGTTTTGAGTAGGTGGTGCCCACTAGGGTTTCGGAATGCAGAGATTAAGCCACGACTTTCGGAATTACGGGCTGGCGACGGGTAACGTGGAAAATTTGTCGCCGCGCGGGGGTTTTTTGTCGCCATTGGGTAAATTTGTCGCCACGACAAAAAGTCCCTAATATGGACAATTTGTCGCAATAAATCTTAAGTACGGGAAACCCACAGTACGCGAAAATAATAAACCCAAAGTACGCGAAATACACCCAAAGTACGGGAAAAGAAAGGTCGCGGCCTTTCGTTTGAAGCACCGCCAATCTGTAAAGCTGGAAGTAGTAATGCAGTAGTGACGGCCGACGCGAACACCAGTCCGTTGTAACAATACAAAAATACGCGAAATGTATAATCTAATTATATCACTCACTGTTGATCGCCGACTTTCCTTCCGTCATCAGTGATGACCGTCATTCAGGAGGCGGATCGTCTAATCTCACTCCCCGGATGGAAGAAATGAAAGATCACGAAGTGGCTGTTCACCTCCAGCTTCGGAGTCCAAGTGTCGCAGGGTGTTGCTCTTAATTCGGAAATTGGCGAAAATACTTCACTTTTCCTACCTGCTGACGATTGCTGCGTCTTTCTCCTCCGTTTCCTAACACAATTTTTCTTTTGCAAACATGAGTTTCGCAGCAATCGCTTCTAATTCTGATTTGCGGAGGGCGACCCGCGCCTCCCGCAGCGCACGGGCTCGTCAGCCTGACGAGAATTCCGTACCCAACGAGACGCCCGCGCTGAATGCAGCAACCTCGTCTCCGCGGTTCTCCCCTCCGCGGGAGGAGCCCGCAATCTTTCGCTCCTTAGGTCTTCATGAATCTGAAGACGGTGACGAGGTGGTTGACGCGGGTGAAAGGTGGTCGCGGGAGAATGTTGAAACGCCGGAGTCACCGTCCGGACCGTCCTTGTTACAAGAGCTTTCGTTTGGTGACCAGGCAGCTCCTGGGCGTACTGACTCTCCTCCTCCGGCGAGGAACGTGTTGCAGAGAACGTCCTTGGCGGAAGATGTTGCGGAGGGGGGCAGCCTTTCTCTCCGTCCGCAGGCGTCCCGTGATGTAATCCACCAGGGGACGGGAGAGAGGCCGACTATCCCCGATATGACGGTGAACTCCTTTAACGGGCTGAACTTTTTCGTATTGCCGAGCAAGGACCTCCTGCTGAACCCCTCAATCTTCAAGTCCGAACACCTTCGAAAAATCTGTGCCAAGGTCCCCGGTCTGGAAGTTACGAACAGCTAGTCTAGAGCCACTATGGTGAAGAATCTGGAAAGTTTCCGCGAGGTGCTCGAGAAGTCCCATACGGCCCCGGCGGGGGATACGGCTCAGCCTGTGGTGCTGACCCCGCGTGCTGATCTGAGCGCGGGGGGGCCGGTCCCCCCGCCAATGGGGGACATCCCGACCGACTTGGTATCCCGGGAATCGGGCGGGACAGCAAACTCCCGCCCCGTCGTCCCTTCTACGGAAGGCACGGGTCCCCAGCGGCCCCCGTCCCCGTTGCACGTCCGGCCAGGAGGCGACGTACCCGCCGGGGTTCGCCCCGTACGTGGACCCGAATGCGGTGCCAAGCCCGGAGCAAGGCGCTTTTCTCTGGACTTAATCCTCCCGCAAGCCAAGTCCAAGAACCTCTTCAACCAGCCCAGGTAGCTAGCCCGAACACTCCCGCTTGACCTCTCCTTTCCTTTGAAATTTGAATTCCCTTCGGTTGGTCTGCTAGGGCCTTCTTTCTTCCCGGTAGCTTGAAAAAACTTAATCAGCCTGTACAACCCGTTTCACTAATTAGGAATTCCTTCCCCTCCTTTAAGAATAGTCCGGTCCCCGTCCTAGTCCCAAAGGGTAATTAGTTAGGGCCCTTGCAGTAATCTAGGAGCACAGTACCCGTGCGTGTAGGCGCTACCTAGGTGGTGAATTTATGGTTCTTGTGAATTTTTATGCTTGCTGTTTGTGGCCTGCCAAGTTTAAGTATTTGACTTACTTTGGAAGTTTTGGATTTAAATGCTGCATGTGTCCCGTGGGGACAACAAGAATTGATGTTATCCTCACACTGAGTGAGGCTCTTCTTGGAAGAGTATTACCCCGTGGGGGTTTTTGTTGCTTGAAATCCTCAGACTGTGAGGTGTCTCCTCTTGGAGGGACTGTTTACCCCGTGGGGGTTGTTTATGTGAACAATGAGTTTCCAAAAATCTGGTCGGATGTAAGCTCCTGGTTACAGGCTTTCCTGACACAAAATTGGTTGAAATTACAGGCTCAGGAGGCCAATGAGGAAGTGGTACTCACGAGGACAGTGATCGCCCCAACGGTGGGAGACGACTGTGCAATCTGCTTATCTAGCCTGCTGGGAGAGAGCATGCCATGCATGTGTTTCCACTGCATGTAATCATCATTACCATGTAGCCTGCTTTGATGGCCTAGATGAGGAATATCATTTGTCCAGCCTAGTCCAGCCTGCAGCAACCCATGTTGTATTCACCATGAATTATAGGAAAGTGGTTAGATGTCCATTGTGTAGGTCCTTTTTGGTGGTGGATGAACTCCCATATGGGGAGGACAGATTCACATATCTGTGGTAGACATAGGTGTATAATTATGATGAGGAGAAGTTTGCATGAGGGTTGTAATTTCCTAATTCTGGCATGGTTTCAAAATAATTTGGCATTAATTGTTGTGATTATGATGAAAATTGGTTGCTGTGATTATGATAAAAATAATTGCTGTAATTGAGATGAAATAATTGCTATTTGTAAAGATAAGTGTGTTAAGGATTACAAAATTGAATTGCTGTAAAAATGATTGCTGAAAATATGATTAAAATAAATTGTGTTACCATGACGATGGAACTGCTGTGATTATGATGAAATAGTTGCTGTGATGATGGACAATAATTGCTGGAATTATGATGGAAAATTATTGCTTTGTTTAATGTAATAATAGCTGAAAGAGAATGACTGTGACCCGATCGATGAAAGGTCGCATGCTTATGACAAGCTGAAGTGGATAAATAGTGATTAGGGAGGGTGGTGTGATTGCCTCAGGTTATGGCCCCGTATGATTATTGCATTACGTGCATTATCAGAGTGGGGGCGAGAAGATGCTACTGCTGTAACACATTATTATTATGCATGTTTGTATCAAGACAAAGAACGATATGTGAGTGTTTCCTCAACCTCAAGTAAAATGAAGATGGATGGTGCTATGAGGGGGCAGGCTCCCTTGGGATTGGCATCAACGGTAACGCCGGGATTCGACATTCAGGCATACGGCATCGGTACTCCAAAGATTCATGCAAGAGGAGACCAAGGGGGCCTCCAACTGGTTGAAAGTCCACCGATTGAGAAGCGAGCTATTTGGAGTGGTGCCTGATCCCGGGGAAGGCGGTGCCGGAGATACCGAAGCTGATGCGGAAGGTGGCAGCTGCCTTTGGCCTGCCGGGAGCCAGTTCGAGGGAGCCGGAGACTCATCAGTCCTTGTATTCCCTTGCCACTCTCATTGAGAGGGAGTTGGCAGGAGGTACTAGGGATGCGTCCTTGCCGGACAATCACATTGCCCTGTTTGCACATCAACAAATCAGGGCTACGGTTCCAGAGTGCGAGAAAGATGATGCGCACGAGTCAGAACTGCAGATGTTCATCAAGACTCAATCAAAGAAGGCCTCGTTATCGGGAGCCACTAATCAAATTACTACAAAACCGGGAGCTCCTGCAGAGAGCAATGCCAAATGCCCGAAATGCCAGGGGTCACATATGCTGCGAAACTGCAAGTATCCTTGTGCGTTGAACAACAAGGATGGATCCATCAATGTGACTTGGGTGGACAAACGAAATAAGCATGACAATAGGAATAACCAAAACCAGTTGGCTCAGCTGCCACCACCTCCTCAGAGGGAGCCTGCCTGAAAACGTCGAAGTTATCAAAATTCTGGGTTGTATATTATGTAAATAGTGTATCAATAATTTGGGAGCGGGCCAGGATGTCTGTCTTACCGTGTACCATCATATTTCCGGGTTTAATATCAAATGGAAATGCATTGTTTCATGTGGAATGGATTTACTTGATAAGTTGATTTTGCATTTTTGTGAATTTGCTCTACGTTAGATTTCGAAATTTCGATTTGGCTGATTTTGCTCTACAGTAATCACTCAGTAATAAGAAAACCCGCCAATAAGAAAGTAGCCGTTTTGCTGGGGGGGTACAGTAATACCTCACCTTTAAGGAAACAGGAATTTGGAGCCAGCCTAGCTTTTTCCGTATTTTTCTGACCCCCCCGCCAGCGTCAGCCTCTTACCGAAATGACTAACGAAAAGGAAACGCGATTCGAGCGTCAGCCAGCCTCTTCTCTTAAATCCATTTCTTTTTAGGGATTGGAAAGCGCAGTCAGCCAGCGCATTCTCTTAAATTCAGCATGGATCCGAGCAGTCGCCAGGAACTGCGAGAATTACATGCTGACTTGCAAAGTGGGATGATTAGTCAGGAAGAATACGACGACTTGAAGTCGATAGTCATAACGCGTATCAAGGCCAAAGCGCCACTCAATGAGTGTCCCAGCGGTGAGACCGAGAAAGCATCAATGGTTGCAGAGTGACACGGTTGAGTTGGTTGAAGACTCGGATGAGGACCTTCCCGCAATTATGGATATCCCAATAGGGAGCGAGTCAATATCAAGTGCCACTATTTCCGAATCGGTAGTCCCTTCCGGTATTCCTAAGAGTATCCCGGCAATAGCTCCGATTGATTATCGTGACCAACCGTACTGTAGCTATCGTGCATTAACCAATAATCCTTAATAATAAACGCGGTGCAGAAAAAGCCTTTATTTGCCATTGCAAAATTCCAGAATTTCATGAAATACCGACTATAATAATTTCCTTAGATTCAGCTACAATTTCCTTAATAATAATGGAATTTCCTGATGTTCAGCTAGCCTTCGTTTCCTTAATATGACATTCCGATTTCCGTTAACGAAATGATTCGGCAGCCTTCATTTCCTTATTTGGGTACATTTTCTTAATGTTTTTTTCCAGCCCAGCTTTTTTCGCATTTTTCCGACCCCCCACGAAAAGCTGGCTGTTTCCTTAACCCAGCATTTCCTTAAATGTGAGGTATTACTGTAATCCCAAGTCCAATCCACACGGCAGTGCTAACTTGCAGGTGCACATCACAGCTAATTTCGCTTTCTAAATTGATAATCTTGTCAGTCATGCTTGCTGGAAGTTGAGCCCTGGAAAGGCGGAATCCACGGCACGGTGCGCAGCGCCGGCCAATCGTCGTCATCGTGGTCCGCAGAGTCGTCGGGCTCTGGTCCAGGAGTCTGATCGTGATCGAGAGGCAGGCGAAGAGTGAAAGCCGCTGCGTCAGAGCTGTCAGCCGGAGCAAACTGTGGCGAGGGAGACCCCTCGGCAAAATGCACGGCGGCCGCAGCAGCGGGAGCAGGAGGCGCGGGCGGCTGCAACCATGCGTCAATCGTGGGGCGAGGCGGTGCAGCCGGCGCGCCCGCTGGTGCCTGCCCGGGGGCAAATGACGCCGCGCATGAGTAAGGGCACACACCACGGGTGGGGAGGTGAGCGTCAGTGAGCCCCCAGAGGCGGAAGCATGTGACGCACGGGTAGCCGACACCTTCCCACACGAGGTAGAGGCCGCGGCGGGGCGACGGCTTCCAGTCGCCGACGGGCTTCACGATGTTGCTGCGCTGCACGGAGTTGAATGATGCAGAGGTGGGGGCGTGCTTGCCACCACCGGACCCTGTGGATGGGGAACGGAGACGTGCAAGGTGGCCCTCGCTCTGCCAGACGGTGCTGAGGCGAAGGAGCAAGGCCGAGAACGTGAATGCGTGGCCGGCAGCCAGCTCACGCAGCACCACCAGATACAGTGGCGACACATGGGGGGAGCTGGCTGCCGACCGGCCAAGAACGTGATGTAAGTCCTGCACCCTGCCGGCATCGTCGTAGGAGGGGTGCAAGCGCTGGTGCTTGTCCCCCAGAACCCGAAACACCGTGAGCTGGGGGGCAGGGGCAGCGGTCTCGTCGATCGTGGTAGACCGCAGCTTCGTCCAGAACCGGAAGGTGTCGGGGTCAGTGGTGGCCTCGACGTGAAACCGAAGGCGCTGCAGAGCGCAGCGTCCATCACGCGGGTGGACACGGGCGGACTCCTGGAAGAGGGCCAGTGCCGTACCCTGAAGGACGCCCTTGAGAATGTTGAAGAGGAGCTCGTTGAGGGACCAGTGGTAAACCAGGTACTCGTGCTCCAAGTCAAAAAGCTTGTCGTACTCGAAGTGCGAAATCGGGGACAACACGTGTCGAAGGTTGCTGAGCAAAATGGCGAAGTCGGCCTCAGCGTCGGAACCGTCGAGCGTGAAACCCTTTTGAGGCTTAAAGCCATGGGAGCGGAGCAACTTAACCAGTTCCTCCCCATAGCTGAAGGCGTAGTCCATGCGGTCGCTGTACTCGTGCTGCTGAGAAGCTCGGACCGGGGTAGAAACCCAGACCGAGGCGTCGCGGTGGAAGTCAGCAGACGTGGCAGCGGGTGAAATGAAGTCGGGCTTGTTGATGAGGGTGTTCATGCGCACCACCGGATCAAGGCCGGCAGTGCGAGCACGTGGTGAATGAGCCTGGGAACCAGACTGCGGTGATGACGTAGGCGTGGGCGAAGCTGATGCCGCACGCGCGGAGCGGAGCACGTCACCAAGACTGCGGCGGCTAGCTGATGCCATGGCAGGTAAAACGTAAGGCGGAGTGCTCAGCGTGATTGTAGATGAGGGCGCTGGTGCGACCCTGGCCTGAGATGGTTCAATAAGGCGAAAAAGATTCCCAGCGAACGGTAACTGGAAAAAATGTGCTGCGAAGACTGGTGTCAACGCGGGACAAGACGAAGCTGGTGCGGACGTCGAAGTCGTTGTACGAGAGGAGCTGGTGCGGCCTCAAGGATCCCAGTGAAAACCTCCCCAAGTGGTGGCCGATAACCTCACAGAAGAGAGGATATATATATATGTGATAGGGTATATATATATCTCGAGATAAGCAGTGAAACAGAATGGCAGGGGGCAGAGGTTCACTGTGTGCTAAGATGATATAAAATACTGAGCAGAGTGTTTTATGAGTCGAACGCTGTGACACGGTGACTGGTGACAACACAGGTCGAGGGGTGAATGACAGGTGACCCACCGTCCCCCCCCTTACAGTGGGGGGGAAAGATTGGGCTCCCCGTGAACCAGCTAGTGACACTCACCACCCTAGCTACTAGAGTTTACAGATAAATGTCAGGATGTTAACTCTAGTTAGCTAGTCAAGTCACAAGTGGCGTGATGAAAGTACAGGCTAGCAAAATAAATACTTGCTAAGCCTAGGAAATTGCTAGGACCATTCTGGTTCGCTAAAATTAATACTTTGCCAGCTAGTGGTGGGTGCTCCCCACAGAACTCGCCTGTCGGCATGTGATGGAAGAATCATAAAACAAATTTTGCCTGTCGGTTTAACTCGAATATACTATGAACTGGAATAGGTCTGCTGCCCGAAAATGTTCATCTCATTCGTTCAAGCTGCCCGCAAGTGGTCAAAACGAATAACAGGATTCTAGTTTCCAAAACTACAGCAAGTGGTGGAGAAATGAAACAGAGAGCACCGCCTGTCTGTTTAAAGAAAATTAATAGTAAGCACCACCAGAATCGTAACCAGCATCTTCCTCATAATAAGAATCTTCATCATAAAATTCTGCACCACCAGTTCCATCGGAATCGTGGGCTCCTGCCTCCCAGGCAGCCCATTCTTCTGCGGTGTACTCACTCTCGTCGTTCATAGTAGACTCATTCTCAAAAGAAACTGCGCCAACATTAAACTTGTTGTGCGGTAAAAACTCTTCCCCAAGTGGGGCCTCGAAACTTCCGCCATAAGAACTCTGCTGAAAACCTGTGTCCAACTCGAGTTCCTGTTCCAATCGTTCGGTCGAAAAATGCGGAGCGGCCAAGTGGCCATTGTGCTCCTCCTCTTCCTCACAACTGCCATCGGAATCGTCGAAATACCCAAGTGGGTACTCCGATTCATCCTCTTCTTCACTACTCAAATACACTTCATAATCTCGCCGCCCAGAGCCCATATAGGAAGCTGCAACTGGAGGTGCATGAATGTAATGAACTTCGGTAACCACAGGAGGGGCCTGTGGCACCATTTCGCTTGCCCTAGCGGCACTAGGCAAGGGTCTAGTGGTGGAAACTTGAGTAGAAACTGATTGTAGCGCCAAAATCGCCGGCGCATCGCCCACTCCTATTTCGTGCTAGATATACAGGGCCGATATATATCTATTTGTCGTTATACCCCAATATAGGGTTTCGATATCAGAACGGTCGGATTGATAAGATAAAAGAGATAAACATATACCTGACTTTAAGTTCAGGGATTAGGTTTCGGCCTACGAGTGACGGTCACCCAGACTACTCTAGGATGAGGCAGGTGACATATTTTGGGTGTCACTGTGCCAAATCCAGCACACCACCTAGTGTGGGGACCAAACTAGGTAGCCGAAACAGGAAACAAATGCCTACCGAGAGGCAGAAAAGTCAGTGCTAGTGGGTCAGGAGGCACTGTGCTCATACTGGCCAGGCCCCCTCCCCCGAACAGGCAGTGCAGCAGCCGTGCCACTACTTTCTACTGCCGAATTCTGATACACTGAAAACCCGAAACAGAGCCCATCTTGGGGCAACCTGCACCTACAGCATCTCAAACTGAAGGCAGGTTAATCTCAATCACGTTAGCACTAGCCACTTCCACAGCGCCCGGGAGGGCCGGTACCACTGTCACAGCGCCCAGGAGAGCTGGTACCACTGTCCGTCGAATCATTCGTAGAGCAAATTGAGATAATTGAAGGAGCGCCGATGTCGCCGCAGGCAGTTACACCGGGTGCAATCGGCTCGGTCCTGTGCCGAATTGAGGAAGAAAGTTCATCCCCGTCCCCACCGTCCCAGGTGGGTGGCTCGTAGTTTGGCGATGGCGGAGCACCACCCGGCGAGGGCGGCGCAGTAATAATCGGAGCTGCCTCAGGTGGTTGCGGGGGGCCTGGGAGCCACGTCCACCCGTACCCGTACGTAGTACGGTACCAGCCGTGGTACCAGCCCTCCGGCTGCCAGTAGAGATCCGGCGGGATGGCCGTGGGCGTCAGCTCACCAGCACCACCGACCTCGTCGCCGATGCGCCCTGTCGCCGGAGATGTTGGCGCGGGGCAATCATTTGAAGGCGCGGCAGTTGCACAAATAACAAGCATTAGGCAGACTGCGAGAGACATGAGGGCAGAGTACCCAAAGCCCAACGGCGGTCTGCCGCAGCCAAGAGCCTGCCGCGGCGGCGGATCACCCTCGTCGTCATCCTCGGACTCTCCCTCAGTCACCGAAACTGAATCAACGGGTGCCACGGGCCCCATGCAATGCATCGCGAGAGGCGGGTTAGGGTCAGTGAGTTCAAGCCGCACCGCAAACTTGTCCATGAAGGACGTGTCTGGCTCGTGGGCGTGCAGCGCGCTGACGGGGTACATGCCCTCGTCGGACACCACCGACTGCGGAGCGGCAGGCGGTGCCGGCGGTGGCGGCATGTCCAGAGCGTCGCCCGGGATCTTGTCGTGGACCTGGAAGGTGTTGACGTGCATGGCACCACCAACCGCGCAGACCCCGAGGCGGGTGTCAGCGGGTTGGCAGCACTCCAGATACTCGTCGATGGCGTGAGTCTCAACGGTGTCGTCCACACAGAAGGAGGCGGCAGAGAGATCCTCGAGCATCACGGGCTTGCCGCCCGCTAAGAAGCATAGCGCGTCGAAACGGTCGGTGTCGTTGCTGTCGATGGCGTGCTGGAAGGCAGCGGCGTAGAAGTCGCCCTCCACCTCCTGAACCGCGAAAGAATGCGCCCCAGCAGCTGTCTTCTCCGCACGCGGACCGCCGTGCGGGCAGTCGCGGTGCCAATGCCTAGCTTGTGCTGACGTACACGTCGAGTGCTGGCAAAGCGGGATCGCCTGTCCAGTCCCACGATGAAACGCGACAAGCTTCGAATTCCCCTGCGAATAATTCCCCTCCGGGAGCGGAGAGGCTGCGAAGCGGTACTTCAACCCTGTGCGTGGGTTGTGAGGCTTCTCCGCGCGGGGAGTGAAGCCTTTCCCGTTGACCTTGTCGGAGAGAACGCGCACCTCCTTGCGTAACGCGAGGAGGATCTCCATCACGTCGGCGTCCGCGGAAGTGTGTCCGCTCGGCGGGTCGCCAAACCTCGCAGGCAACATGTGGCTGCCAACCGCAGCCGACTTCGGCGAAGCCGTGCCAGCCCGCACGTGAGCCGCATGACACTCGCGGGCCCACTGCTGAACGGTCAACAGGGACACCGCCGCCCGCTGGTCGTGCAGCAGGAGCCTCGACACCACAGGCCTGTAGTAGTCGGCGTCCATGGCCTGAATGAACTGCCCTTTGACGTCGTCCTCGTCCAGGGTGTTCTTGCGCTTCGCGGCGGCGAGCGCGGCGTTGAAGTCCATGATCGAGTCGTTGGGGTCCATGCCGTAGCCCAGTGCAACTGCCAGCAAGTCCGACGTCCCCTGAAAGGGTGCGTCGGCATGAAGCAGTTTACGTGCAAACTCGAGCAGAACACGTTTCCCATCCGCGGGAAACGTCTGAGCAGAGCTCTCCAACCAGTCCGAAGCCGGACTGGAAGGATGCACGAGGAGCTCAAGGGTGGAGAAGAGGAGCTGATTGCTCTCCTCTCGCACCGTGATGCCGGCGTCGTCGAGTATAAAGAGGTCGCCCAGCTGCTCGTCCTCGGCCACGAAAGCCTCGCGAAGAGCAGCCACCATGCGGGTAAAGATGACGTGCACGTTCTTCTCGTTGCCATGGAAGCGCTCGTCCTTCAAGCCGAAGCACTTCTTGGCGACAAATTTGGCGGCCTTCTCGTCGTGCCTGGTGCGGATCAGAGTACGGACAGCTGCCACGAATGCCGCAGGTGGTCCAGACGCTGGAGGGACGGTCGCCGTCGGAGTCCCTGGAGTGGCCGCATGTCGGGCAGCAGCTTGGTCGAAAATAGTCGCTAGGTTCCTCCTCCGCAGAGGAGCGCTCGAAGTAGATCTGGTGGCAACCATGATGAAATGACAGTAGGGGTGGAGCAAGCGGGTGTGATCGGGAAGCGGTCGCGGTGGTGGCGGCCAAGAGGTGGTGGTCGTCGAGAGCGTAAACTTGCGGATAAGGACGAAGAACTCGATGAAGTCGTGTGGACTTAAAGGATTCCCGGGTACCGCAAACGGTGTGATATCGACCAGAAGTACGGCAAAATCCAGCCAACGTAAAATCAACTCGGAAAACGCCCAAGTGCACCGTCCGCGAAGCCGCTCAATCAACCAAGCTGCCTAGGCCATACCACTGAACCGCGTGTGCCTCCCTAGCGACCGCTCACTCCATCCCAAGCGTCAGCGTTTAGCCACTCATAGTAGAAGCAGTGTAAAAGCGATGGTGCGAACAACAGACTATTGGGGATACGTGAACCATTATGCATGTTTTTAGACGGTGTTTTTCTGCTACTATTCTCCGTTTATAGACGACGGGTGACCTGCCACGTCATCATAACGCGCAGTGTAATGCAGACACGTGGCAGCCACGTAGGTTGCGATATGCGTTTATGCGGTACGGTATGCCTTTATTATACTGTTTGCTATTGTAGTTCGTGTGATCATCGAGCAATCAACAGAGAGAGATCTATTTTTTGATTGGGTGTGTTCATAAACACAAGGCCCGCGTCAAAAAACGCGGCTATACAACTATCATCACACGGGTATTGTTGCATGAACGTTGTCTATTCGTTTAATTACAAGTAGGATGTTTGCTAGTCGTGTTAGTAGTGTTACTATATGGTTGCTCATAAATGTTCGATAGTGAATTTTCCGTGCCGTGCCAAATGGTCATGTTGTCTGCCGATTTGATACAAATGACTAGCTACATGATTTCAAAGTAATTGCCATCATTATTGCTCCAGACACGACAGAGAGTCGGTGGCATCTCATTGGCACATCATGGCATTTTAGTTGTCTTCAGTCTTCCATTATTCCAAACGGACCAACTCGGGATCATGCTTCTCAACGAAATAATGATACCGCAACACAAGGTTTGGGAAAACATCGGGATTTTCAATTTTGGATACGGGAGGATTGCCGGCCAACAATCCTGCATTGCACTACTGTGGGTAATCGGCCATCAATTATTTTAGCGTAGGCATCGCATGCCGCTCGTACTCGCCGATTGTACCTGGCTCGAATAAAGGGGAGAACATGTTTTAGTAACACGTATTTATGTCAACCATCGGGCAAGCTAGATGCGCATCAATCTTCTTGGAATGGTGGTAGGAGGTGGGTGGATGGTGAACGAAAGTGAGAAATGGATAGCGATGTCGCGAAAGCAAGCTTTATATAGTGTGTATGTGTGTGCCGATTTTCCAGTCTATCGGATCCCCTCCCTCAGTCAGGTCGGATCGAAGGCCCTCGTGCTCCTAGGGATTCCACTACACCACAAGCGGAGTCGCACCCCGACCAAAGAATGTATAGCGTGGGAATATATATATATATGTGTGTGTGTGTGTGTGGTGAGGCACTAAGTAAACATAGGTAGCAGCATGTCACGACCTAATATAGATATGTCGCAAAAGCCATAAGTCAGCAACCAATGGTCGTAGCGTCGTACATCATAGTAGAGTGTTGCCATTACATTGCAAAGTACTTAGTATTACTTCTAGGCAAGAGATCCCGAATCGGTTCACTCTACGCCTTTCAGACGCCGGAAAGGAATGATATAATCTATCAGCTCCCAGTATACCCCGTGCGTCTTCGTCATTCATTGCGTCCTGGCACATGAATATTTCGCAAGAACAGCGCATACACGCGAAATGTTCGTTATGGTCATTTATCGCAACAAGATACGAGCCAGCATTAAACCATGTGCGGACGTTGGCAGGAAGATCACAATAATCGCATTTCATGACGAGTTTGCCTTGGGGTTTTCAGGTAGCGTTTGGGCTATGTGTGGTCAGTTCTGAGTAGTGTAGAGCTGAAAAGTGAGTTGTGATGACAAGCGAGGTGAGTGCCTTTATACCTGCTCAACTAAGGCAATCGCAACTGATACAGTACTCGTCAAAAGGTGTCGTTTCGTCTTCTGGTAACAATAGACCAATATGTGGACACCATCGATCGGAATAACCATTAATCGCAGAGTCGTCCATCCATGCTTCACCCCATGCATATTCAGCGCGATCGGGACAGAGGTGCGGCTGTACCAATTCAAAAAACAGATAAACCCGAGTTCGCCGGGTAAAGCGCCACATAGCCATTATCATAGCATGCCTGTGAGCATCGGAAACAGGGCGGTTTGCCATCGTCATCAAATTCCACTGGTGCAAATTGCATACGGGGCATGGTCGGTGCACCATCTCATGGCGGTGAATGGCATCTACATCGACACTTGCGCGATTCCGATGCACACCAAACCTGAACACTGAAGGCATCACAATGATTGTACGATTCGCAGACGGGTGCGTCGCTCAGCAGTCAGGGTTTTATCTGGATTCCCTCTATATCACACGTGCAATGAGGACTGCGTGTCTCCTGTTGTTACGGGCTCCCATCCGGTATTACAGTACGTACGTATACGTAGGAGCTCGTCCGCCAGCATGTGAGAACACTAAACGCGCCCCAGGCTTGTTGGGAATTCAACCCAAGCTGTGCGGGGTTCGTCCCAACTCAGACTGCAGCCCCAAAAGTACCGTTTGATGCCAGGACCAATATTGCACAGAATTATGCACACGTAAGCAACTCCTTGTCTGTTTTAAAACGCCAAGCAAACTGCGCAAGGCAAAACATAGGAGACTCCGCAGGTTGCCGCGAGCTTGCTACACCCTATGTATAGAACAATTTTCTCGGCGCCGGGGATCACAATTTCCGTCACCCTCCCCAAAACGAATAACAGTAACGGTATAATGAAATGACAAAAAGCAGCTCAACAGCTGAGGTCAAACCGGTGTGTCAGTGTGTGTGTGTGTGGGGGGGGTATTTCTTTGCCGTACTGTATCCTCTCGGCGGGTGTCTTTCTAGTAAGAACTCTGGTGCAGACAAATCTGCACGTAGACATAAAGGAGCACCAGAGTTAGAGGGGGGAGCTGCTGGATTGGTTAAACCCAAGAACACAGAGGTTCATTCAGCCAGAGAAATCTTCTCTGGACGCGCTGATGCCTTTCTTTCAGTAAGAACATGAAACCCTTCGGGCCAGGCCAACAAAGCTTCTGATCAAGTTTGACTTGAGGCGATGCAGTGCAGAGTGAAACCGAAGAGTTGCCACACGCCTGGCACCTGTGCAACTAGATCCCGTCCGTGGCGAGCTATCTCCCATAAATGCGCCTAAACAGGGCGCTGCACGCTCGGCAGTGTATGCAAATTTGCAGATAAAAAAATGTTTTTGACTGACTTGAAAATGAAAATGTTGCATGCCTGCCGCCTTTATGAGTGTTCCATTTATTGTCGCGCAAGGGTGGGGGGAAGATTTCATTGTTTTTGTCCGGAGAGAGGGTGTGGCGTGGTGACATGATGGTGCTTGCCACTGCTGATTAACACTGTGCATTGACATCTAAATGTCCACTGGGGTGGTGGGGAGTGAACTGCCATACCCCCTCCCCCCCCCCGGTTTGCGACAATGAATGGAACAACTCTTAGTTGCCAAGCGATCCCCCATACGCATATTCCATCCATGGTGTGCCGAGGGTCGACGGGGAGCCACCGTTGCTGTACAATACGCCACGGGTTGCGGCCAGGAGCCGCCGTTGCGTACGATGGCGACCAAAGTTGGGGTTGAGGCCTGACACAATCCACATTGTCATAATCCCAGAAAATGTCACATGTTTGATACCATGCCATCAGGAATGAGATGGGGGGAGCGGGCAATGGTTTCATTTGAAAATCTCCTACATGCCCAGCGCGTTCCATCCATAATGTACAAAGGGTTGGCGGGGAGCCGCCGTTGCGTACGGTGGCGCCCAAAGTTGAGGGCGGAAACAACAGCCCACAGTGCCCGAAAATGTCGCATGTTTGGTGCCACGCGATCGGGAGTGGGATAGGAGGGAGGGTGATATATCTATTTGGAAATCACCTACATGCTCAGCACAGTCCATCCATAATGTGCCGACCAAGGGTCGGCGGGGAGTCACCGTTGCGTACGATGGCGACCAAAGTTGGGGTTGAGGCCTGAAACAGCGCACAGTGCTGGGAAATGTCGCATGTTTGATACCATGGCATCAGGAATGAGATGGGGGGAGCGGGCAATGTTTCCATTTGAAAATCACCTGCATGCCCAGCATGTTCCGTCCATATTGTACCAAGGGTTGGCGGGGAGCCGCCGTTGCGTACGGTGACGCCCAAAGTTGAGGGCGGAAACAACAGCCCACAGTGCTCGAAAATGTCGCATGTTTGGTGCCACGCAATCGGGAGTGGGATAGGAGGGAGGGTGATATATCTATTTGGAAATCACCTTCATGCTCAGCACAGTCCATCCATAATGTGACGAGGGTTGGCGGGAGCCACCGTTGCGTACGATGGCGACCAAAGTTGGGGTTGAGGCCTGAAACAGCGCACAGTGCTGGGAAATGTCGCATGTTTGTTGATACCATGCGATCGGGCATCAGATGGGGGAGCGGGCAATGTTTTCATTTGGAAATCACCTACATGCTCAGCACAGTCCATCCATAATGTGCCGAGGGTTGTCGGGAGCCACCGTTGCGTACGATGGCGACCAAAGTTGGGGTTGAGGCCTGAAACAGCGCACAGTGCTGGGAAATGTCGCATGTTTGTTGATACCATGCGATCGGGCATCAGATGGGGGAGCGGGCAATGTTTTCATTTGAAAATCACCTACATGCCCATCACGTTCCATCCATAATGTGCCGAGGGTTGTCGGGGAGCCGCCGTTGCGTACGGTGGCGCCCAAAGTTGAGGGCGGAAACAACAGCCCACAGTGCCCAAACATGTCGCATGTTTCGTGCCACGCGATCGGGAGTGGGATAGGAGGGAGGGTGATATATCTATTTGGAAATCACCTTCATGCTCAGTACAGTCCATCCATAATGTACCGAGGGTTGGCAGGGAGCCACCGTTGCGTACGATGGCGACCAAAGTTGGGGTTGATTGAGGCCTGAATCAGCGCACACTGCGTGTTGGGAAATGTCGCATGTTTGATACCATGCGATCGGGCATCGGATGGGGGAGCGGGCAATGTTTTCATTTGAAAACCATCTACATGCCC